>ML835231.1:0-48659 GCA_009831015.1 Picea engelmannii | reverse complement strand
CAGATAATAGTTCTCTACCTGTGCACCATGGGTTAGCTTCTCATATACTTCTTTAAAATCTTCATCGATGACATATTGTTCTACATAGCTATCATGAGATAAAGAAGTATTCTTCAAAATAATAGAAGCAACAATAGGAGGTCTAGAAAGCATATCGACTACCTTGTTACTTGTACCCTTCTTGTACCTGATTACCAAATGAAATTGTTGTAGAAAACCCATCCATCTGTAGTGTCGAGATTGTTGTAGTTTGTTTTGTGCTTGAAGATACTGTAAAGGCCGGTGATCTGTATGTATGATGGTTTCCTTCCCTAACAAGTAGTGCTTCCATTTATCTACGCTTTGAACTAATTCATACAACTCTTTATCATATGTAGGATAGTTAACAACATCTTGGTTAAAAGTTTAAAAGTGGTAACATATAGGCTTACGATATTGCATCAATACTGCACCCATGGCATATCCGCTGGCATCTGTCTCGATCTCAAACAACTGTTGAAGATTCGACAGTGCTAATACTAGTGTGGTATTGATCTTCTCCTTCAAAATGTTGAAAGATTTTTGTTTCTTTCCTTCCCACTGAAAAGTGTTCTTCACACTGGTTAAGGCATGCAAAGGAGTTTCTATAAAGGATAAGTTGGAAACGAATCTCCTCCGATATTGGACTGCACCCAAAAAGCTCTAGATCTCGGTCACACTTTTTGGCTCAGGCCATTTGACAATTACATCAATTTTGGAAGGATCAATGTTCAATTGTCCTCCTCCCACGATATGACCTAAGTATACAAGTGCAGTCTTGCCAAATTCACATTTAGACATTTTCACATACAACTTTTCCCTTTGCAAAGTATCTAATACATGCTTTACATGCCTTACATGTTTATCTCAAGTCCTGTTAAAAACAAGAATGTCGTCTAAATATACAATCACAAAGTCATCTAGGAAAGGCCTGAATACATCATTCATCACACACATGAAAGTTGCCAGAGCATTACAAAGCCCAAACGACATAACTAACCACTCAAACAATCCTTGTTTGGTTTTAAAGGCAGTTTTCCATGCATCTTGTTCTGCAACCTTGATTTGATGATATCCACTGCACAAATCCAACTTAGTGAAATAAACAACATTCTTCAATTGATCAAGTAAATCATCTATACGAGGAAGAGGGTATCGATTTTTCACCATGATTTTATTTAAAGCCCGGTAATTGACACGCATTTGCCATGTGCCATCTTTCTTTGGCACCATCATAATCAGAGAACCACAAGGAGATGATATGGGCCTGATGACCCCTTGATCCAATAAGCCTTGTACCTGCTTCTTGATCTCTGTCATCTCCACAAATGACATCATGTACATGCCCACATTAGGCAAAGGAGAATCATGCTGAAGATGTATCTCATGTTGGATTTCCCACTTAGGAGGTAATCCATCTGGTTCCTGAAAAATATCACCATAATTAGAAACAATATCAATTAATTCATGTTTATGAGATGGATCACATCCTTGGAAAGTGTCAGATGTCCTGACATCTTTCTCTTTGACAACTATGAGTACATATCTCTTATTAGTGGTTATGAGTCTTTTCATTTGCCCTACACTAACAAGTGTCGTATTTACCCTCATATTGTGAGCTCTAACAATATCATAAAGATACAGAGTTCCCAACACTATGCTACATATATCAAGCAATACAACATCCAAATCCATTTCATCAATCAACTTTGAAGCAATAACAAATCTGGCCCTACATTGTTTGGTGACATTAAGTTTTGCTTTGTCACATACCCAACCAAGAGGGTAAGGCTTTGGATGTGGTTTTGTTACAAGGCCCATCTTCTTGACAAGTGTTTTAGATAGTAAGTTGACTTGGGAACCCAGATCAAATAATGTATCTATCTTAGTATGTTTAGATACAACTCGTATATGAAATAACTCATTCCTCTTTCATTCATCATTATGTGATTCATCATTGGAACTTCAACTATCATGAAGAGAATCTTTACCTTGTACTCCAGTCGTTGTGATATTTCCTGCATCTCCTAATAAGTTGCGGAGGATAAGTTGTGGTCACATGGTTTAACATAGAGCCAGGGGTTGGGCCGAAGGCCTAGTCCCTTCCCTTTGGGCGCCCACATAAAATTTCAAACTTAAATGCAATTTTCACTATATTACAAACAAGGACTATAGCATGGTGTATTGGTTAGCACGAAGATGTGAGGCTTTTGGGCTAGAGGAGGTCAAGGGTTTGACTCCGGTGGAGTCATAAAAATTTTGGTACATGCCAACCATTGGAGGGGTGCCACGTGGCCGCCCATGACTGGGCCACGTGGCACCATAATGTTTGCCCACGAAAGTGACACGTATCATCACCTAATTCGCCCACGTGTCTGCCATCAATTTGTACGACCTTGCCACATCATCCCATGCCAACACAGTTGTACGAACGTGCCCCGTGTCACCCTTGCAGTGGTGCCACGTGTCACCTTGACCTTTTTGACTTTTTGACCAAGTTTGATCTGTAACTCTGTTGAACAAGTCGTTTGCGTCGTTAGAAAGCTTGGGATGTGCTCTTCATGATCATGCCATTTTCACTGAGTTTTGGGAACTTTGAATGTTTTCCCTTTTGTTGTCTTTTGAATCCATTCTGAGCATCCTGAGTTGCTTCTACGCGTTTTGAGTTGTTCTTAGCCTTCTCTGGATCCTTTTTGGATCACCTTTAAATCCAGATGTTGTTGAAGAAAATTTTCAAAAATGGGGTTTAGATTTCATTGGTGAATTTAAGGATAACTCCAACAACGGATATCGTTGGGTCTCAACTGCTACAAACTATTTCAATAGGTGGGTAGAAGCCACCCCAACGAAAAAGACAATCGAGGAAGCCATGATGAATTTCCTTGAAGATAGAATAATCATAAGGTTTGGTGCCCTTGCCAAGATCACCACTGATAACGTAACGACCTTTAGCTCTCTGGCCTTAGCCAAATTTTTCTTCAAGTATGGAATTGTTCTATGTCACTCATATAACTATTATCTCCAAGGAAATGGATTGGCAAAATCTAGCAACAAGAATCTGATGAATATTGTTAAAAAGATTGTAGGTGAGAACAAGAAGGCTTGGGATAGCAAGATCAAGTGTGCATTATGGGTAGATCGTATTACAACTATGACCTCCATAGGGAAAACCCCATTTGACCTAGTATACAGATTGGAAGTTAAGTTGCATGTCAACCTCCAGATTCCTACACTTTATTTTGCCAGTAGTATATGACTGATAAAGAGGTGTTGTAGGGAAGGATTGATCAACTTATAGAACTATATGAATTGCACAATAGTATACGACTGATAAAGAGGTGTCACAAGGAAGGATTGATCAACTTGTAGAGCTAGATGAATCTAGGAGGATTGCCTTAGATCACATGGTGAGGAACCGAGACAAGATTAGAGGGACATTTGATCATAAAGAAAGACAAAGGAATTTTGAAGACGATGACCTTATATTGATGTGGGACAAGAGGAAGGACAAGCCATGCATGCATAAGAAGTTCAATAGTCTATGGCTTAGTCCTTACCAAATTGAGAAGAAGTATGGGATTAACTCCTTCTATTTGATCACACTTGGGGGAGAAAAGCTACCATTACCTATTAATCAATATCTTCTCAATCCCTGATATGCAAAAGAAACCCAACTTCTTAGGTTTATAATAGAGTAGGTTATCATAGGTCATGTTGTGTGCTTTCTTTATTGCATCATATTTTCCTTTTAATGGTGTTATTTACTACTTTATTATGCATACATGTTAGTCTACCATATATATATTGATAAAATTCAAAATAATATTATTTTTTTGCATTGGTTTATATTTTTCATAAATCAGGGTGGATAACATTTCCCAGTCATTGGTCGTTGATGATTTTATGTGACAATGCAACAATATTCTCTTTAGAGTGGTGCAGGTTGTAATCTTGAAGTACCAGAGATACTAAGGTTCTCACATGCTCTACGGTGAGCACATGTCTGCATGTTGGAGCCAGATGTTACCCCCTCTCACCTAGGGGTAACTAGAGGAGATCATGTCTCATGGCTCACTATAAAAACAATGATATTGATGATGATGATGATGATCGATATTCTCCACAGACAGTAGCCCCTCAAATGCCTCCCCACTCATCTAACTTAGCTCATTGCACTTGATCAACATGGTTCATCGGATGGTGGTGGTCCAACACATCATGAGGTACGTTAGTCACTGCTTCATGTAAAGTGTCATATTTAATGCAGTAGGCACTTAACTGAGGATTGTGGGTTGAAGACGAATAATGAATCACAAGCTTAGAAGTTATGGTTTTTCCCTTGTTTCACCTTGGTGGCCATCATTTGTGTCTTGATCCAGTGTTGTCACTCTTGGGGAATAGGGGTACTACTGGTAGGCTTTGAGAGGGGCAATGTACCGCTCACCCCCATACTTAAAACTTTCCATCATAGGACCTTCCACAATGTACTAAACTTCAACAATGTTTGTCACATGCACATACAAAAAGGCCAATGGTTCATTCTCCTATGAGAAGAAGGGCTAGAATGTCGAGGTTGATGCAACTGCTCAAAAATAAGAAAAAGAAAGACTGTTATAAGAGAAAGTATAAATGATGGAATAATAAATGAACAAGTCAAAATCCAAAGGCCAACTTGAGTCCTAGCCCCTCATTGTGAGGCAATCACCCCTAGTCCTAATGCATTTAATGCATATCAATTAAAATGAATTAATCTTAGTAAGAAAAGAAAAGAAAGAATAAATCACTTGAAACTTGAAAAGGAGACTTGCAATGCATAAAAAATATATCAAAAGGTAAGAAAGGGGTTTGGAATACACACACCATCGAGGAAAGGTTATCTCAAGCAACAAACACTCTCTCTACAAAGGTGCTCATGGAGATGGACCAAGCATGGTGCCTTGCATGTTAATGACTCCATCACCATGAAGTAACCCCAACCGTTTCAGTCACCATACTTGCACTTTGATAGGTTTCTTGGGAAATATCCCTCAACCTAGGTACTAGCACACCTAATAGGGTCTTTTGACGGTCCTCGACAAGGTTGGTTTCTTTCTTTAAGTGGATTGGGATTTGTGGGTTCTTGCTTGGAGAAATCATCATTGAGGGGAGGGATCCTTATTGGCGCTAGTTTTTTGTCTTCAAATCTACTTCCACTAAATGATGATTTTGAGAAGCATCTAGGGGTAGCTAGACACATGTTGTCCTCATCTCATAAATTTGTAGGTTTTTCTCTTGATTGTGGAAAAAAAAGAGGTTGAGATAGGCTTTCAATGGGGTTATGGCTTCATTGTAAGAGTTTGGATTTCAAAGTCCTTTAAAGGGTTATGAAGGAAGGTGGATTTTTTAAGCCTATAGAGGTACAAAAGATGAAAAGGATTAAAAAAATTGGTGAAGAAGAGGTTGTGTCTAGTGAACATGATGCTTGGTCAGGACATCAGAGTGGAGCAAGTTGTTGAATGTATGGGGAAGTCAATGATTAGGAAGTGCCATGGTAAAACAATTAGTAGTCATTCTTTGAATGATTGGTTACAAAACTCGTGACCTCCAATTATGAGCTATGGGCATGTTTTTCATATCTTATCATGGGTATGGATTTACTCTATCTTCCAAAGAGATGAGGATGTAAAGAATATTATGCAAGGGCAGTGGTTTTGGGACTCAAAATATTTGGTGTTGAGACCTTAGTCCATCTATTTTGATTCTAGGTCAAAAGTTTATAGGAAAGTTTTTATACAAATTAATTTTCCCAACCTTCCCTTATAATTATGATCGGAGAAAGCATTAAGAGCCATTGGGGACTCTCTTGGTAGGGTTTAAAAGGTGGATGTCTCCTTTCCCTCTAAACCTTACTAGATTGTAGCTCATGTTCTAGTGGAGATTGATTTGAATGAGGGTTCGGTGGAATCTATGGAGATAGTGGTAGGGAATAAAAGTTGAAATTAGATTCTAGATTATTACAATGTCTCTTTTTGGTCTGTGCATTTTCACCTATATAGTCATGTGGTTGTGGACTACCCCCAATCATTTTTGAAGATGGTTTGGTGCAAAAAAGAGGTGGAGAGTTCCAATGAAGATTCAAAAGAAAAGGTACTAAAGGTGGGAGGTCCTTTTCACTATATTGTAGATGTATTTTTTCCCACATACCCTATTATTATAGTGGAGAAGGAACTAAGAGATCAAAATTATGGTAAGGAGATTATGGAGGAATTTTTTAGTCGAAGGAGATTATAGTCTCATGAGGGTCATGTTCTGACTGGTGAAGATGGTACACAACACCGAGAGATTGGTTTTTTCCCTTCTTTCTATAAGTGCCATGATAATTCTTGATTGTGTTGGAACAATCTATTCCTTCTATTTTTGAGTTTGGTGAACATGTTATTTGGACATCATTATCATAGGTGATGGTTGTTTTCAAGGGGGATGATATCCACATCCCTTAAAAAAAGGTGTGAGTCTAAGGCATGTAAATTCCTCTTTTCACGAGGGGAAAGAAAATTCAATATGTATTGTTAAGCCTAGAATTTCATCTAGTAATCGAGGGGGGGGGGAGGCACTTTGAGTTGGTCGAATTATAATTATGGGGGTGAGAATGATTCTTTGTATTCGAGTTGATATTATTTAAGGCCAGGAAATGGAACTTCCAGAAAAGGATTTAAATATACCCCTATAGACCTATGATTGGATCCATTATTTGAGTCTAGCTATGTGTCTATAGAGAAAAAATAGTACATGAGGCATGCATAAGATAAAGCACTAGAAGAAATTCAGTGAGGGAAATAAAAAACCCTTGAGGGGATCCTTTTAAGCAAGACAAACCCCTCATAGTGTTTCAAAGTGATTTTGTTGTCCACTAACGTCTAAGGTCTTGGGATTCCCTAAAAAATACTTTCCATAGTTAGACTAATGGATAATCATAGATCTGATGTACTATTAGTGTCAGAAATCATGGGTGAAGAGCACAAAATTGTTTGGGAGTTAGATATAACATTAAAGGATTGGGAATTTAAGTCTTTGGATGCAAATGGGAATTATGGGAGTTTAGTGACAAGGTGGAGCATATCAGTTTCTCTACCAAACTCTTCTATTATTGTTTCACTTATCTGGATCAAATTCCCTTTTCAAAGATTTGGGATCACTCATTGTTATGGCCCTTACAAGAATAGGGAGGTGTTATATGATTCCTTTTTTTATTTGAAATATATAAAGGAGGAGAGGGTTATTGTAGGTGGTGACTTAAATTCTGCACTCTTCAAAGTAGATGTATGGGGTTCAAATAATAGATTGGATAGATGTGCTACTTATTTTAAACATTTTTTTAACCATAACTGGGAGATTTGTATTAAGAAAATGTTGCAGTAGAGCTTGCAACAAGATTACATCAAAAGTCTGATTCAATTTTTTTATAGAAAAAGATAAAAAAGAAGAAGCTATCTTCCAACATATAGTTGTACCCATCCAGTTCAGTAAGCAACACATCCTAGTATATCTTAGTGGTGTAGATTCTACAAAACAAACCTGAATACTTGATAAATTTGTAAACATATAAACTTAACAAAAGACATGACAATTAGTGGCTTCTTTGAGTGTTTCTCTTGTTGGATCTACGTTCTTCTTAACAACACAAATGCCACATCCTCATGGAGTTGATGAACTGTTTCTTCTACCATCGATCCCCACAGTTTGAATTAAATTACTACACTCGATTGGATGTGTTAGATTGCTCACCCTTGGTCAAACTAATGACCATGTTTCTAAGCATGTTGCAATCTGCCTCCAGAACAACAATCTAGCATTTATATTGGACCAAGGTACCCACAATTGTTGCAAATTGGGTCGTGGCCTGATGGTCCTCCTCATGAACTTTTATTGTGGCCATGGGGATTGAGCTTATATTACCTTGAATTGTGTCCTCGTGGATTTAGAATGCCTTCCTATTCTCTTGAAACTCCTTGTAATCCATATGAAGGCTATAACAATCCAAAACCCAATGCAAATTTAAATTCTCAATGTGGCCTACAACTATCAAATCCCAAGATGCCCATAATAGTTTCAATATTGACTTGAGGCAATCCAAATGAACAACACATAAAGAAACTCTATTGTTGTAGAGAAATAGTGCAAAAAGTATGTAAAAACATTAATGTTATTATTTGATTATAAGCATTGTTTGATTAGGCGGAACTACTTTTTTAATAATCGAATCTACAACTTTACCTATACTGAGAGGAGGTACACAATCTCATGATTGATTTTGTTATGAGGGAATCCCTTACCATTGCCATATCAAGGGGATTCCCAAGCAACACTTCTTCCTTTTCTTCTAAGATTTTTTTGAGTGCTAGTATACATGAATAAATTCAAACGAAATGAGAGCACAATAATGTACACAATGAATACATATCTAGTCACTTGAGGACATAAGTTCCTATTCACTAGGGGGGATCTCTCCCATGTAGCCTTTTATATCGAAAGATTGATTGATGGATCCTCTGGTCTATATCTCTTATGTCCTTTTTGTCCCTTCACTTTTGGTTAGATTTCATTCCGTGAGTGAGTGGAGGTGAGGTCGAAGAAGGAGGTTTCCTTACTGGCATAATGGGGGCATGGACGAGTAAACCATTTTCATTGTCTTTCCAATCTTCTTGATTTTCTTATGTTGCTACCTTGGGGCATAGTTGTGTTATTTTTTACCCCTTCCTTTTGAAAGGTTGGCATTATTTTTCCTTTGATTTGATAGTTAGCATGTGTTGTGTTCCCTTTGTTGTGTTCTTATAGTTTTCGATTAGTGCCATGTCTCACCAAAATGCATGCGAAGTGCTCGATTATTACACAAATGATGGTCTGGGAATTTGAGGATGTTCTTGTTGACTAGCGTGACCTTCCCTAATTTCCATTTTTTCAATTCTGACTTTAAGAACTCATGTGGTAGGAAAATGTTCAAAATCTGTCTTTTTCCAAAGTGTGCAAATAAAGCTGGGGTGCCTCAGAAAAATGCACATCGACCATATAAAAATACATTGCTAAAGCAAGCCAACCATGCAATATTGATGTATCACAGGTGCTTGACAATACTCGAATGTTATATTTTCTCAATTTCCTTCATGGTGGAAGATATTGGGTTTGCCAAAATGACGCTTTTAATAATTTCAACCTTTTTTCTAGCCTTAGCCAATTTTGCACCCACTGTCACCAAAATGCAAGCTTGACCCTACTCAAGCATCCAAATTTTGATTTGAAAGTTGTTAAGTGCTCCTTGGATTGTGCCTAAACTTACCTCATTGTTATATTTTCAAATTGAGCCCTAGAATTCTCTGTCGTCGTGAAATTAATCAAAACTAGCTACTTAGGCAAATTTGCAAATTAACATGGAAGGGCTCTATACAATTTCTCTGTAGGGATATCCAATGAATTTTGATGCTATTTGAAGCATGGTATTTGAATTATTAAATGATGCACATCTTCCCATGCACTCATATTTTTCCACCTTGTCTTCCTTTCAGAGTTATTTACCTGTAAAAATGGCCTTTGGCCCATATTGTCAATTTTCCAACACCAACAAAAATGCACACCAAGGGCATATCCCTTCTACAAATTACCTACATTAAAATGCAACCACATGATGACATGGAAACCCTTTTATCCCTCAAGCATTAACATGAATTATGTTCCACAAGTGATCCAGAAATATTCTATCTTAGTGGGTGTGCTTCATATCACTAGAAATAGGGGCCAAATCATTGAAGTGGCCACCAATGCCACAATGGAGCTAGTCAATGTGTCAAATTTGGCATGGGAGGTCACTATAACCCAACGAATTGTTTGGCAACCTTTTGTTCATAACCTTTGGCATTTCAATGACCAATCTTCAATTCTTCTTCGAAACTCATATTTGCCCAATTTTTTCTTAAGAACTTGAGAAATTGCCTTATGCAATTTTAGGTGCTAACAATGTCTAACTAGGAATTTCTTTTATCATTTGTATCAATTTTTTTCTTCTTTTCCAATTACAACATGCCATATTCCATTATAGCTAATATGTTATTTATTCTAGATTTCTAGACTTGATCATTTTTTCCATCAAGGTTAATGTTATCAACTATTTTTGGTCCATTTGTATCTATTCTAGACATTAGCATTGAACCACACTCCACGCTTTTCTCTGATCCCTTTTTTCATTGCTTAGATTGTTCTTGGTTCATTTGTAAGTCTTCAACACATTGGTTGTTGGCACTACAAAAGGTTCCCTTTTGCAATCCAATACATGCAATCTGGGCCCAACAACTACTGATTAGTTTGGTTCTAGAGCCCTAAAAAAACATACAAGGATTATTCTTTTTTAATATACAGAGGTTCGTCAGATATCCGACGAACCCTCAAAGTCTCATCGACTATCCGAAAAACTCTCTGACCTCATAGGTGTTGGATATTTGACCCAACCTCTGACGCATATATCCATCGGATGTATGGCACCTCTGTCGGATATATTGTAGAGGTGTCAGATATTCGTCGAACATGTTCATCGGATATCTGATGAACCTTCTGACAACGCTATATGTCGGAGGTATGGCACGTTCGTCGAATGTACTATTTGTATGTTGGATTTTCGATGTACATATTCCTCTAATATTCAATGCACATTTCGACAAATGTATGTCAAATATCTGCGTGGGATATTCAATGGATATATCTTTGTCAGATAGCCAGCCGATTTACACCGACAAAACTAGTAACTACGTTGCGTTGGAGGGCCAACATAATTGCGTCGACAAATCAATGTACCATCGTCAGATTTCAGTTCAAAAGAAGTAGTGAGCATACATAAATTCCTCCTTCTCATATCTTTTATTATTATTATTATTATTATTATTCCAAAAAGCAGAAAATCAAGGTGATCAAAGTTTTTGATCAACAATGCTCAACATTAAATTGTATATTTGTAGATGAAACAAATGAAATGAAGTAGAATGATGAAGGAGATTGAATTCATAGGGCCTCATGCAATTAATACACATGTGACATCCCTAAAAGGTGAAGAAACAACCAATGAAGGAATCAACTCAAGTTGTGACCAATGGGATGGATTTTGGGAGATTTTAAGTCTCTTGTCTTAATTATTTGTCATATGTCAAAATATATGAATTGAAAACAAACAAATGATATGGTTTTATAAATTAGATTATTCTGTACTTTAGTTATTTTCCCCTATTGTACATTGGGGTTATCAAACTATTGTAACATTTAAAAATGAAATGAAATATTATCATTATTTTTTGGATATCAAAGAATTTCTGGTTTTATGTAACATTATACATATTCAATTAAAAACACAACAAATGTGTATAATGATTAATTAATAATTAATATTATTTATTAATATTTTTTTTTTATGAAATTAAAGGAACACCTCACGAGGAAACTATTAGGCACTTCATCTCATCCCACATTGAGGGTGTACCTTAACAATCATCGCTTACATTTGTCTACATAGAAGTCTGTGATTGAAGCCAATGAGGCTCTTCACCATGGTCATTGTGGGCTTGGAAAGTGATCCAAATGGAGCTCAACCTGACCCTCTCATCTCAAAGAATATCATTTAGCCCAATTCAATGATGATGTAGTCTCATCAAGGAAGTGCAACCACATGATTCATGAAGATGGCATATATGATTCTTGAGATGGATATCATTAACACAAAATTGTAGTGGAAGATAGAGATCCTCATAAAGTGTGCAATGGAAGGTAAGTTCATTGGCCCGTGGTTTATCCCTTTCAATAGCTCAATGGATTAGTGACACTTTGAAAACCAAATTTTAGGTGCAACCTTCTTCCTTTGCATATGGAAAGGGATACCATGTTTTTCTTTCCCACTCCAAAGAAGACATGGACCTCATCTTCAAATCATGTGCACATTTTATGGGTGACGAGAGCCTAAAATGACATACTTTTTGCACCTGTCTATACCTTTTTACTCAACCTTGTCCTTAGTCACTTCCTTTTTTATCCTTCCTTTATCCAATTTTCCTTATCACCAAGGTATGAATCCTTCCCCATATGCCATTATTAAGTTATTTTTGTGTAATTCTTAAATGGAACTTTTTACTTCAGTTACTAATATTGTTACACAGGAGAATACATTAGTTGCAACATATGAAAGTGGTAGCAACACCTCTCTGCTGCAACTCCAAGTGATGCAATTTTGGGCTCAAAACAAGTTGTTGGAATTTTGGGCGCAAGCCAACTATTGCAACTCAAGGTGCATTCGTAGTTGTTGCAACTCCAGACAGTCTGTTGCAACTATGAGCATACTTTTCATTGTTGCAAATCAAAAGAAAGCTCACCAACACAATAATCAACGTTGCAGCTGGAAGTTGGGAAGAAATCGTCATAAAGGAAGGTGACAGGAGGCAAGTGGGTGACTAAAGGAGAAATTAGTTTGCCCATCGAGTCAGCACACGCCTGATTCCCACTAAAGTTTGACAAAATCTTTGTAACCGAATGAATAGTCAGATTCTCATGGATTTCCATCCGTTGTTTGTATAATTTTAGACAGTATTCATGTTGTATAAAAACCTCAGCTTCCCTAGAGCTGAGGCAGAGGGAAATATTCTAGCAATTACATTTCGTTTCTATTGTATATTTTAGACTTTGGCAACATAATATATGTTCATGCTTTCATGTGCGTGTTGATGTATTGGTAATTGTGTGATTATGGTTCCGTAGCTCAGTACCTTGCCTAAGGGGGTAGGGCCCCCTCTCTAGACAGGTATCGCCTGTAACAATAGAGTTAGAGATTAGTATTTTAATTATGTTCAAGTTTATTTTGTCGTTATTTCCCTTTACTTGTTGTAACTCCAAATTCGTAGCATTAATCATATTTTGTAGACATTTTTCGGTTTGCTGCCATTCCAGAATAGTAGCGTAGTTTATTTGATTTCATAGTCATTATGTCTATTGCAATTCTAGATACACAACACAATGTTGTGATCTGTGTGTGGTTTGGTTTTCTAGTTTTAAACTACAATTCAGATTTTTACGAAGTTACGATCATAGATGATCATGCAATTTTCATTGTTGAAACTCGTGTCTTCGCAACTTCTGCTACACAGAGTTTCGTTGTTGCAACTCAAGCATGAGATTTTTTTGTGTTGCAGCTTCATTGTTGCAACTCTTCTTGCAGTTGCACTTCATTTTGTCATCTTTCTGAATTCTAACAACTTTAGTATTAAATAGCTCTAGGTTGGTATTGAATGAACAAACACTTCATTGTCACAACAATACATGATCTTTATCATACTCAAGCAAGTCACCAATAGATCATAGCACAATTTTAATTTCCACAGGTGTGATTTCAATTCTCGCAAGTGTGATTTCAATTTCTGCAAGTGTGATTTCAATTTCGCAGTGTAATTTCAATTTCCGCAAGAGTCATTTCAATTTTAGCAAGTGTGATTTCAATCTCTACAAGAGTGCTTTAATTTTTACAAGAGTCATTTCAATTACCTGGCACTGTGCTATTTACTTTCCTGTAACTTAGGCCATAGCATAGTTTGGTGACTTAATTAAAGTATCTTGAATCTTTGAATTGTGACATTAAAGTGCTACAACATCGTAGTGAAAACAACACTCTTCTTGCATAAAATGTGCATGACAGTTCACAAGTTCCATACGAGCCCCAGAGCAATAATTAAATATGCAACTTTTCACTTTCTTACTAAGTTAATTAGGAAGTAATTGAAAAGTCTATCATTTTTGGTGTTGTTGTCGGGGAACTGTAAAAAAGAAAGTAGTGTTGTTTAGTTGTGTGGACTTTTCTTCATTTCAGTAGAATAGATGTTATGATTTCTTTTCAGTAATTTGTAGGATGATTTTCTAATCTTTTCTATGCCCAAATATAGAGATCAACAAGGTATATTTATTATCTCTTCCAAAAACCCCTGAAAAGGTGACAATACAGGTCAATCACAAGAGGGAAAGGAGCCCAACCAAACAAATTACTTATTACCTATAGCAAGTTCGCTTGCCAAAAAGCATCCTGAAGCACCTCCTCGGGTATCAAATATTGTGCAAGGATCTATGCACATCGAGATTTCATTGTCAGAGGAGCATATCAACGAGCAATATTATTCAGAAGAATTCCTTTTTCCCAAGGAACCTTTGGAAGCAGAGGACAACCTTTGGAAATAAATAGTTCACGAGGTTTTCAAGGAGGAATAGACGACTTTCAGATTCCCAAACAAAGAAACAGATGAGTAAACCAAGATGAAAAACATTCCTCACTCAGCTCTGCCAAACTTTCATGGGTTATCTAAAGAATATCTTGATACCTTCCTCCTCGAGTTTGATGTACTTTGTAGAAGCTATAACTATGTGATAGACACCTAGAAATTGAAACTCTTTCCCACCACACTTAAAATCATTGCGCTACGATGCTTTGTGGGTCTCAGAAAGGATAACATACGCTCGTGGGACCAAATGACGAAGAAATTTCTAGACAAATACCGAGACTACTACAAACACAAAGAAAGAAGAGAGGACACTTTCAAGATGATGCAATATGAAGACGAGAGCTTGGAATATTATGTCGAGTGATTCACCTACAACTTGCCTAGGGAAAAACAACGAGACTTTCTCATGAAATGTGACTTGTCTTATTTCTAAGAGGAATATGAGACGACTGTATAGAAATCCTCAACCTTATGGGATGGGGAGATTTTTTTCAGTTAGAATATGACACTATATTAGAACTTTGTTGTAAGTATTCCGGAGGCAAATCTAAAACAAAGGACCAAGAGATATATTGGCAAGAACATGCAAAGTTGCTAGAGGAGGAGTAATGAAGGAAGAAATCGAGAACATGCTAGAGGACTTTAAAATTGATATACTTAGTTCCCTAAGCTACCAATTGGATACACTATAGAGAAGAAGAAGCAAGAAGAAATAGAACGAGTGTTGGTTATCTTTTGCATGAAGTGTAGAATGAAGCATCCAAAGAGAGAATGTATGTTGGATCAGATCGAGATCTGCAGAATATGTAGTGAGAACCATGATAAACATAACTATCCATCCTTGTCTGGACTAAAGGCCATCTATAAAAAAGTCTAGGATCCGTAGCAGTTGTGCTACATCTCTCAAAAGCAACCCTTGCAACGTAAACCTCAAGGCATGATCCAAGATCAATCTCGATAATTTAATTCATATCAGACTAATCCTACAATGTAATATGCTTCTCAACCATGGGGTATGCCAATTCAACAATGGGTAGCCCCTCCTAACTAGTTATGGAAATAAGGATGGAGAAATCCCACCATGGGTGGGCCTCAACAATTTATGACATAACCACCCATGCTACTTCTTCTTCCTCCCCAGATGCATACATCTACATCCACCCCTCCTTGACCACAACTACCTACACAACTCGTACCTAACCCGAATAATGAAAGGTCGGGTCAACTAACGCAAGTTGTTGGACTTGCAACCTACCCTACTTACTCCATCTCTTCCCTAGACTATAATGGCATTCACCTTAGCTCTGAGAAGACTCTAACCAAGGACCAACCTTGCATTAGCATTGAAGATCTAAATGAGGAGGTCACAAATGAAGAATAAAAAAAAGCAATCTCATGAACCTTCAAAAGTTGAAAATGCCCACCCTGCACTTCAAGACCCACCCTATCCTGAAAGGCTAAATCGAGAAAAACCTTTTACATAGTCTGAGTTTGAATTCTTAGGAGAACTAAAAAATGTGTGTGTGAAAATATTGTTATTTCAAGAAATCAAGGATGTGTCGATTAATTCAAAAGCGGTACGAGAGCTGTGTTTGAGAAAGGCTGACAAGAAATGAAAGGATCCCTAAACTATTCATGTCATGGGAAAACTATCAGACCTAATGATGGGGGGAGTTCTTGCGGCTAAATGCTATGACCCTGGTAGTCCAGTCGTTAATGTGAAAATCAATAATAGACTTATCGGTAACACATTGATTGACCTTGGTGCTGCCATCAATGTTATGAAACATGAAACCATGTAAGCCTTAGGTCTTACAGGCCTTAGGGGAACACCCATTGTCCTTCATCTCGTTGATATATCAACCATTAAACTAGAGGGAATTCTATAATATGTAGTGATCTCTATGGATTCATGGGAATATCTCATTGATTTCATGGTCTTACAACCTAAAACCTCTCTAGGCAGGTATCCTCTAATCCAGGGATGACCATGGTTGACCATAGTCAATGCCTACATCGGTTGTTGGTCAGGCAACATGACTATTTCCCACAGGACATCCACCAAACATTTAACCCTCTACCCTCCCACTAAACGGAACATAGACTTAGAAACACCACTTTGGGCTGATGGAGAACAAAGTGATGAAGAAGGGGAAGCCCATCAAGTCCTATCCATAGATCAATACCTAGCCATAAGAGATAAAATAGAAGACGATGAAATCAATGATTTTATAACCTCTTCCTCTTGATCACATTATGAAACCAAAAACTCGGGTTTCCTTAGCCTCAACAAGCATTTCACCCATCAAACACGAACTTGTACAAGAAACAGACCAATGATCCCTTATAGAAACCATAGAAATTAGCCTAGGGAAAACCTTAAAATCAACCAAGGACTAACCAAACAACAAAAAGATGGATTGGTTCAAGTGTTGCAAAAGCATAATGATGCCTTCTCTTGGAATTACTTTGACATGAAGGGAATCCATCCTGACCCGTCCACACATCATATATATATATATATATATATATATATATATATATATATATATATATATATATATATTAAGGAAGGATCCAAACCCATTCATCAACCTCAACATCAGATGAACCCGACAATGAAAGACATAGTCAAAGAGGAGCTACAGAAACTACTTACAGATAACTTCGTCTACCACATTTATGATAGCCAGTGGGTCTCCCCTCTAATCATTGTACTGAAGAAAAATGGTAAATGGGTAATTTGTGTAGATTATAGAGAATTAAAAAGCAACACATAAAGATCACTTCCCATTACCGTTTATTGACTAGGTCCTCGACACATTAACAAAAGATAAGTATTTTTCTTTCCTTAATGACTCCAATGGATACAACCAGATCTAGATCGCCCTTGAAGATCAAGAGAAAAAAAAAATCAGATGTCCTTGGGGGACATTCGCCTACCGTGTTCTACCATTTGGGTTATGCAATGCCCTTGCCACCTTTCAACGAGTTGTTATAGGTATATTCTATGATCTAGTTCATGATTGCATGGAAATTTATATGAATGATTTCACAACATATGGGAGGGAATTTGATGAGGCATTAGCCAATATAGAAAAGTGGTACAGACCCCCGACCCTCGGGCCGAGATCCGCTCAGGATCTTTTCCAAACCTCCACAAGAGTAAGAAGGGACTCTTTTTCTTTGACCACACAAGAGATCGGGTCTCACGAGTTCGTGGCTTTTAACACAATGCCACAACTCTTGGCAATAGATGAGACACAAAATTGCGAATAGGCATAAGGTATAAGCACTTCTCCCTTAGCCCCCCCTTTGCAATATGACCACAATCAAGGCCTGGTGCGAGCCCTTTCACGACTCGCGACTTCACGAGTTGAAGAGTCGTGGACTCTTGACTCCTCCAGCACCCCAAACGCAAATAACCGAACTTGCGATATGGCAGATGGTGTATGGCCCCTTTCTGTTAGCTCCCTTTACAAATGACCTCCAGCTAGGCTAAGTACTATCCCCTCTCGCAACTCGCGACTTCGCGAGTTGGAGGGTCGTAAACCGTTGCTCTCCCCTTGTGAACCTTCGAAGTGCGATAAGTCAATAGAGTGTTGACTCCTCCCAAGCGACGTGTCCACACCAACTATCGCCCGCTTTCACCTTTTCTGCACGCTACGTCAACGCCACCTGTCACGCATGACTTCGACGTTCGGCGTTTCGTAACCTCCGTGATCACAACAAAGGTTTATACACCTCGAAACCCCAATACGCGATATGACGCGAGGGGTTGATCCAACGGTTCTCCTGCTGCTGAGATCCAACGGCTTGGATCTCTCGCCTTATACCTTGCGACTCGGGACTTTCAACAACCCACGAATTGGTCTGCCTTCCAAACCCACGAACCTCGAAACCCTGAGGAAATCTGACGACTCGAATAAAATGTGATCAACGACTCTCGTTGATCCTCAACTCCTAGGTGATGGGTTCCTCCTGTCGCTAACCACCTTGCAAGTTTGACGTGATCTGACGGTCCTCGCAAATTCGACGATTCTCCATGGAGAATGTTAACCATCCATCTGCGTCCTTGATAATTCTTTGGCCCGAAGCTTTGATTCAGATTCAGATTCTTGGCCTTTCTTGCTCCTGGATGATTTCGATTCAAACTTTCGCTCACCCTTTGCATCCTTTAAACAAAGTTGATTTTCTGGGTCTTCGACTTCTCTTGGAGAGTTCTAACTTCGAACATCCCCTGCACACGAACTTTGCGCGCCACGATAAATACTCCAGTTATCTCTCAAAGGAAGCTCTGTGCACTCCTTGCGACAAAGAATTCTTCAACTCCTCTGCGAAATTGAAGAAATTTTCCCTCTTTCCTAGCCTGTGCACTCCTTGCACGGCTCTGAGCCTTGCTCATGCTTCTGCCTGTAAAAGCACAATTATATCTTTCCTGAGAGTTATGAGATGAATTTCAAAACCTGGTCGACACACTCCTTGCGGACCCTCCACTGCACTCTTTGCAGGAGTTCTCAGAAAGAGAAACAACTGAAACTCATTCTCCCCTTATCTAGAATTCAAACATTTAACAAAGAATCACAGAGCATACACACACACATAACATTGAAATAAAATGCACACAGAGAATATAAACTAGCTTGCAACATACCATTCAACAGGTGGTTCCAAAAACCATAACACACACATAGATTTGGAATCAAAGCTTTCTTCTATTAATTCTAGTGCTCCTGTACATGGCAAATAACAACTAAATGCATAAAAATCCTATGTGCTCTTCTATTCTCCTCTGCAGCTTTACAGCTTACGAATTCTGAATTATGTTACAAAGATACAAGGGTTGAGGGTGTGTATCATCTGTTTTCCCTCCTAAGCTCCTAAAACTGTCTAGTCTATCATTTAAATCTACCTACTTGCATTAAACAAACTTAAATGCCTATTACATCCATGGATAGGAACATACGCCCCAAAATCAGTTTGGATCTTCAAGATATAAATGCAACTGCACTTTCCTCCTATCCATTACATTAATGTTTTAGATTTTAAATTTCAAAACGTTTTCACAAAAACGTGTTCAAATTACATATGCGCGTCTAGCTATCTCCTTGGCTTTAGGCACGCACTTGGGATTTATACGATGCTCCTGCATCATACTCCCTCGCTTGAAAATTTTCACGAAATCCCGTTCATGAGCTCTTGCACAGTTTGTCCATGCCTTTGAATTTCTGCTTCATTCTCCCAGCTGACATCTTCAACTCGATGTCCTTTCCACTTGACCAAGTATTCAAAATACTCTTTTCTCCTGGTATTTCTGCTAATCTTCTTGTTAATTATGCTTTCCATCTATGGATTTTTAGCTACAGACATTTGTTTTGTCCATTGAATCTTTTCTTGTTCATCTTCAGCTCTTGCTTCTTCATCTTTGTAAGGGTACAAATCCGTGACATTGAATATCGGTGAGATTCTGACCCCATCGGGTAATTCAATCTCATATGCGTTTGCCTCGAATTTCCTTATGACCTTGCACGATCCAATATTTTTCATCTTAAGATTGTTATACATTCACCTTGGGAACCTTTCCTTCCTCAAATGCGCAAGAATAAAATCACCAACTTCAAATTGAAGTTCTCGCCTGTGTTGATCTGCTCTACGCTTGTACTCTTGACTTGAACTCTGCAACCGCTCCTTAATTCTGTTGTGAAGCTCCTTCATTCCTTCTGCAAAGTCCTATGCACTAGCACTCCTGAATTCAGTTTGTTCTGAATCTTTCAATTCAGAAACTCCCCTTGGCTGCATTCCATATACAATCTGGAATGGACCGTGCCCTGTGCTTCTGTTAAATGAATTGTTGTAAGAAAATTTCGCCTGTGGCAGAATATGATCCCATTGATTGTGGTGTTCAGTCTCTAGGCTCCTCAACAGATCTCCCAAACTTCGATTCACTGCCTCATTCTGTCCATCCGTCTAAGGGTGATATGTTGAGCTAAAAGATAAATTAGTCCCCAGCTTCTTCCATAGGGTCCTCCATAAATGACCAACAAATTTGGTATCCCTATCCAATACAATACTCTTGGGTAAGTTGTGAAGTCTAACAACTTCCTTGAAAAACATATTGGCAATGTGTGTTGCGTCACTGGTTTTCTGACATGGTGTGAAATGTTCCATTTTAGAAAATCTGTCGACTACCACGAAGATTCAGTCACAACCCCTTTGCGTCCTTGGCAATCCTAACACAAAATCCATACTTACCGCATCCCATAGTCTCTATGGTACTGGCAATGGTTGATACAACCATGTATTCTGTCTCTTCCCCTTGGCATGCTGGCAAATTCTGCACCTGTCCATGAATTTCTTGACACATGTTCTCATCCCCGGCCAATAGTATGAGCCATTCAACTTCAAGAATGTTTTATCATGACCGAAGTGTCTGACCAATCCTCCACTGTTATTTTTCTTCAGCAAATTCTCCCTCATGGAGAATTTCGGAATACATAGTTGATTGCCTTTGAACAATAATCCATCCTGGATCATATACTCGGTCCATTGGCTTCTGTCCCTGAGAATTGGATTCTCAAATGCCTCATATGCTTCTCTGAAATCTGGATCATCCCTGTACATTTCTTTGAGGTTATCAAAACCCAAAGTCTTGACTCTGAATTCCTGCAATAGCAAAGATTTCATGCTCAAAGCGTCAACCACTTTGTTAGTAGTTCCAGAAATATGTTTAATCACAAAAGTAAAATTCTGCATGAACTCAACCCATTTAGCATGTTTTTGGTTCAACTTCTCCTGTCGAGTCACGAATTGCAAAGTGTGATTATCGTTGTACAAAATGAACTCTTTGGGAACCAAATAGTGCCTCCATTTCTTCATCTCTTGTATGAATGCGTAGAATTATTTGTCATACGTGGAGTACTTGATCTTTGCTTCATTCAATTTTTCACTGAAATACATGATCGACCTGTCGTCTTGGCTCAAGACCGCTCCAATGGAAAATCCACTCGCGTCACACCTAACCTGAAATGTTTTGTTGAAATCTGGCAAAACCAGAATTGGTTTCTCAGTGATCTTCTTTTTCGGTAGGTTGAAGCTCTTCTTCGCTTCGTCTGTCCAGTGAAAAGATTTATGCCACTTCTTCACTGTATCCATCATCGGTGCACTAATTCCACTGAAGTTTCAGATGAATTTATGTAGAAGCTAGCCAACCCATGGAAGCTTCAAACTTCGAACACGCTCTTCGGCGATGGCCAATCCTTAATCACCTTTATCTTCTCCAGATCCATTTTAAATTCATTTGCAGAGATAACAAAACCCAAATAAATGAGTTATGTCCTCATAAATGACAATTTCTTCATATTGATCAACAATTTCTCTTGGTGCAATCTCCTCATCACGACAACTAAATGCTTCAAGTGTTCTGCTTTAGTTTTATTGAAGATCACTATATAGTCAAGATATACGATTACAAACTTACCAATGGAATCTTTTAAGACTTCGTTCATCAACCTCATAAAAGTACTGGGTGCATTCGTCAAGCCAAATGGCATGACAAGCCATTCATACAGTCCTTCATTTGTCTTGAATGATGTATTCCATTCATCACCTTCCCTCATTCTTATCTGATGATATCCACTTTTCAAATCAATTTTTGAAAAAAACTTTGTTGCACTCAAGCAATCCATCAAGTCATCCATCCTGGGTAAAGGAAATATATACCTCATGGTGATTTTATTTATGGTCCTCGAGTATATACACATTCTCCAACCACCATCTTTCTTTGGACTTAGCACTGTAGGTACAACGCATGGACTCAATCTTTCTCTAACCAATCCTTTGTCCATCAAATCCTGGACTTGTCTTTTAACCTCTTCATTCTCCTATAGCATCAATCTGTATGCCGCTTTGTTTAGTAGACTCGCCCCTGGTATAAGATCGATATGATGACTTATGCTCCTGATGGGTGACAATGAACAAGGTAATTCGTCCACCACAATGTCAGCAAACTCCTCTAGCAATTCCTGAATTTCCTCTGATAAATCATCTATCTTAGTACTGGTCAAGACGACTCTAGGTTTTCTTACCACAACAAACTGCATTTCTTCATCTTTCTTGACTTCATCAAGAAGCTCCTTCCCACTCATGAGAAGTATAGTATTGCTTGTCTCTGTTTTCACCTCCTTATCCTTAATTGGCAACAACATATGCGTTCTACCATTTTTTTCCAGAGTGTATGTGTTCTTTCTCCCATCATGCACCACATTTATGTCATATTGCCATGGTCTTCCCAACAATAGATGACAGACGTCCATGGGAATAACATCACATAAAATTTCATCCTTATATCCACCTATCTTAAACTCAACTAAACATTGTTTAGTGACAGTTACCTGATGCCCTTTTTGCAACCATGAGACTTTGTATGGGCTCGAATGTGTAATAGTCTCCAATTCCAACTTCTCCACCATTTTTGTGGATACTAGATTATATGTGCTTCCACTATCCACTATTACCTTGCATACCTTGTCCTTGGTCTTGCAAGCAGTTCTAAACAAACTGTCCCTTTGGACTGGGTTCTTTAGCTTCAAGAGAACTTTCCTCATCATTAAGGATCTTCCTCCCTCAGGGTCTTATGCCTCAACATTCTGTCCTTGAGCTTCGACAATGTGAGTTTCACCATCTTTCTTCCTATCTGGACACTCATAGGATTTATGTCTGATTTTTCCAAAGACAAATCTTTTCACTTCGCCTCCTTTGCCTCTTCCTCTTCCTCTGGCTCGAGGAAAAGTGTTTCGGTCAGCATACTGTCTCCCCTGCGAGCTTCCTCCTCTCTCAGATTGAGTTTGAGGTTTCTTTCCCTCATCTTTGGACTTCTGTGTTCTGTCTTGGGCAATTGCCTTGCCTCTGCTTTGACTTCTGCCTCGGCCTCTTTGACCTTGCTTTTGGCTCAGCTTCTCTTCAGCTTTCAAAGCCATATGATAAGCATCTTCTACGGTTCAGATGGTCATCATGCTCATCTCGTCCTGAATGTCATATCACAGACCATTCATATATCTAGCAACTTTCTCATCATCGCTCTCTCGATGACCTGCTCTGATGTTTATCCCGTAGAACTCTTCGGTGTATTCTTTCACTGTCATCAGCTTCTGCCTTAAATTCTGGATCCTCCAAAATAGATTGATTTGATAATCTCTGGGTATGAATATGGCCTTCATTTTTGTGAACATTTTGTCCCAGCTTTTGATTCTTTGTTTGCCTTTGCAACGCCTATCAGCCTGTAGTTCATCCCACCACAGTGTTGCATGTCCCTTCAGTCTAGTGACTGCGTGCTTAACTTTCTTATCCTCTTTGACATCCTCGTGGTCGAAGTATTTTTCCAGAGCTCTAAACCAATCTGGCAGCTCCTCAACGTCTAAGTTGCCTTCGTACATTGGAATGCCCATTTTTTCCCCGACACCTATCCTTGCAACAACTCTGAATAAGCGTTCTTCTGTAGCATCTTCGACTGCAATTTCTCCTTCTTCATTTCCAGCTTCATTTTCACTTTCAGCTTCGGTGATATCTCCAACGTTGATTGTTCGCCTCTGTGCCATCTCCATGGCATGTAACTCACGCATCTCTCTTTCCACTGCTGGATCAGGCATTGGCCTTTCTCTTCTTCTCGGTGGCATGGCTATAAAATTCCTCTATTCTCTCTACTACAGAAAGCAAATAATTTGTTATGTGCTCTGATACCACAACTAGTGCAGGCCCTCGACCCTCGAGTTGAGATCCACTCAGGATCTTTTCCAAACCTCCACAAGAGTCAGAAGGGACTCTTTTTCTTTGACCACGCAAGAGATCGGGTCTTGCGAGTTCACAGCTTTTAACACAATGCCACAACTCTCAGCAATAGCCAAGATGCGAAACTGCGAATAGGTGTAAGGTATAATCACTTCTCCCTTAGCCCCCCCCCCCCNTGCAATATCACCACAACCAAGGTCTGGCGCGAGCCCTTTCACGACTCGCGACTTCGCGAGTTGGAGAGTCGTGGACTCTCGACTCCTCCAGCGTCCCAAATGCCGATAACCGAACTTTCGATATGGCGGATGGTGTATGGCCCCTTTCTGGTAGCTCCCTTTACAAATGACCACCAACTAGACTAAGTAATAGCCCCTCTTGCAACTCGTGACTTAGCAAGTTGGAGGGTCATAAATTGTTGCTCTCCCCTTGCGAACCTCCGAAGTGTGATAAGTCAACAGAGTGTTGACTCCTCCCAAGAGACATGTCCATGCCAACTGTTGCTCACTTTCACCTTTTCAACACGCTAAGTTAGCGTCACCTGTCGCGTGCGACTTCAGCGTTCGGCATTTTGTAACCTCCACGATCACAACAAAGGTTTATAGACCTCGAAACCCCGATACAGGATATGACGCGGGGGGTTGATCCAACAGTTCTCCTACTGCTGAGATCCAACGGCCTGGATCTCCCGCCTTATACCTCATGACTCGGCACTTGGAATGACCCACGAATTGGTCTGCCTTCCAAACCCACGAACCCCAAAACCCCGAGGAAATCTGACGGCTCGAATAAAACATGATCAATGGCTCCCATTGATCCTCGACTCCCAGGTGATGGGTTCCTCCTGTCGCTAACCACCTTGCAAGTTTGACATGATCTGATAGTCCTCGCAAATTCGACGATTCTCCATGGAGAATGTCAACCGTCCATTTGCGTCCTTGATAATTCTTTGGCCCCAAGCTTTGATTTAGATTCTTGGCCTTTCTTGCCCCTGGGTGATTTCAATTCAAAATTTCGCTCACCCTTTGCAACCTTCAAACAAAGCTGATTTTCTGGGTCTTCGACTTCTCTTGGAGAGTTCTGACTTCGAACCTCCCCTATGCATGAACTTTGTGTGCCACGATAACTACTCCATTTATCTTTAAAAGGAATCTTTGTGCACTCCTTGCGACAGAGAATTCTTCAACTCCTCTGTAAAATTGAAGAAATTTTCCCTCTTTCCCAGCATGTGCACTCCTTGCATGGCTCTGAGCCTTGCTCACGCTTATGCCTGTAAAAACACAATTATATCTTTCCTGAGAGTTCTAAGATGAATTTCAGAACCTGGTCGACGCACTCCTTGCGGACCCTCCACTGCACTCTTTTCAGGAGTTCTCAGAAAGAGAAACAACTGAAACTCATTCTCCCCTTATCCAAAATTGAAACATTTAACAAAGAATCCCAGAGCATACACACACACACATATCATTGAAATAAAATGCACACAGAGAATATAAACTAGCCTGCAACATACCATTCAACAGGTGGTTCCAACAACCATAATACACACATAGATTTGGAATCAAAACTTTCTTCTATTAATTCCAGTGCTCCTGTACATGGAAAATAACAACTAAATGCATAAAAATCCTCTGTGCTCTTTTATTCTCCTATGCAACTCTACAGCTTACAAATTCTGAATTATGTTACAAAGATACAAGGGTTGAGGGTGTCTTTCATCCGTTTTCCCTCCTAAGCTCCTAAAATTGTCTAGTATATAATTTAAATCTACCTACTTACATTAAACAAACTTAAATGCCTATTACATCCGTGGGTAGGAACATATGCCCCAAAATCAGTTTGGATCTTCAAGATATAAATGCAACTGCACTTTCCTCTTGTCCATTACATTAATGTTTCAGATTTTAAATTTCAAAGCGTTTTCACAAAAACGTGTTCAAATTACATCTGTGCGTCCAGCTGTCTCCTTGGCTTTAGGCACACACTTGGGCTTTATACGATGCTCCTGCATCAAAAAGAAGTTAATTAGGTACAATGAGTCAAATGTTACCCTTAGCAATGAAAAGTGTTTCATGATGGAAACTGATGGCATTGTACTGGGACATCACATCTCATAAAAAGGTATTCAAGTGTATCCAGAAAAAATAAAGGTAATAGTGATTTTTCCAACTCCAACTTCGTAGAAGCAGGTATGAAGCTTTATAGGATATGTTGGTTATTACCGTAGATTTATTGAAATTTTTTCACATATTGCTAGTCCATTATTTTCTTTACTTAACAAAGACACTGAGTTTGTATGGACAGAGACATGTCAGCATGCGCTTGATGAAATGAAAGTCAAAGTATTTGAAGATCCTATACTAAGAGGGCCTGATTGAACCCTCCCATTCCACATTTCCACATATGAATTAGACACCACTCTCGAATCCGTTATCAGACAACTCGAAGGAAAGGACTCCTATTCAATTTACTATGTCCGTAAGAATCTCTCGCGTATAGAATTGAACTATACAGTAACTGAAAAAGAGTTTCTTATTGTTATTCATGTAATAAACAAGTTTATACACTACATTACTCAATATCCTGTCATTTTACACTTTGATCATGTTGTTATTAAATATTTAATGAACAAACCAATCACCAATGGTAGGGTCACTAGATGGTTGCTTTTATTGCAAGAATTTGATATTAACATTCTAGATAAAATAGGAAAAGATAATGTAGTTGCTTACTTTCTTTCTATAATAACATCTAATAAGAATAAACCTTCAGTAGAATATTGTTTTCTCGATGAAAACTTCTTTGTAGTATCTACTAAATCACCTTGGTTTGCAGATGTTGGTAAATTTTGTTGATTAAGGTTGGTTGTCATTGATGTGAACCCTTGAAGAAAGCCCTGTAGCACAAAGGTTTGGGTAATGGACCCAATATTGTTTGATGTAAATATGAATCATTATTGTTTTGTCATGGTTGATAAGAAGTAAATATGGATGAACTCCAAAGTGTTCCCCTTATGGTGAAATCCCTCACGGGAAGACGCTTTGTGGAGTAAGAGAACCCATGCTTAATTGTGGAATAATGAGATGAAGGAAAGTGATTTTGTCAGGGAAAATATCCTAGATGGATAGTGCTTGTCATTTCATTTCCGGTGGTATGTGGAACGTCACTAATTCCTCATGGTTAGAGAGTTATGGCCATGAGAAGTTGGAGACCCCAGGTTTGGGTAATGGACCCAAGTTTGTTTGATGGGTAACGATATGAGTTATGATATATTTTCAAATAATAATATTCTATATGGATAGTACATGTCATGCCATTTCTGGTGGTATGTAGAATGTCACATAACTCCTCACGGTTTGAGAGTTATGGCCTTACGAAGTAGGAGGACCCTCATATGTCATCTAGAAGCCCCAAAAGGTCAAAGTAATAAAAGTGGTTTAAGAGATTTTAAAAGGTAAATAATAAAGTGAAGTGATGAGTGTATTATAATTCAAAGTGAATACAAAATAAATTATTTCAATAATCATTTTAATGGAGAAATTATAAGTGGACCCAACCCTAAAATAAGGAAAGTGGGGCCAAGTGACCTAGAAGATGTTTTTAAGGAAGCTACTTGGAGAGTATAAATAAGAGGCAAGGCTCTCTCATTTTAAACACACTTGAGCATATTGAATATCTATAGGTGTCTGAGGTATATAAATGATATCTAAGCCGAAATTCTGAGGAAAGTGAAGAAAAGAAGGCCGAAATGCAAGGAAGGATAAATTCTTTTGATGGTGCTTTCTAAGGTATGTTATTTTCATGTCATCTCACCATTTTCACTATAACTTTTTTTCTATAATGATTCAGATCCTAAAATTTCTATGCAAGTGAGAAAACTTATCCAAGTATCTGTGGTTAAAAATTCATCTTGTGGGTCGTTGTATTTTGGGAGTTACACTCTGTGGAAAATAGGGTTTGTGGAGAGTCCTGAAACTAGTCAAAATCAGGTGTTTCGGGTAAAAACGTCATAACTTCTTCATAACAGATCCAAATTCAGTGAGACCAAATGTGTTGGTTAGGGGACAATCTGTAGTATTCTTTGTAACAGTTTCAATTCATTTCATCAAATATTTTGTGCGGGGCACGCTCTACAAGGTCGCTCTCTAAAATAAGACAGAATTCAACAAGGTATGCCATTTTTGCTATAACTCCTTTTATGAGAGGTTCCAAGTAGTGCCACTTGGAGGAATTACACAAAACACTCTGAAGAACATTGTGTATCAGTTTCAGATATTTATACATTATAGGTTCAAAGTTATGATTACTTCAAGTTAGGGTTGTTGATTAATCCAAAACTAGGCATGTGAGACTAAAGAAAAGTTTGATGAAAATGCTAGTCCCTTGTTTTTAAAGTTAAGGAAGGTTCATAGGAATGTGATCATATACACCAGGTCTATTACAGAGCTATAAATCATATTTGGATGATGAAATTGATGAGGGCTTTTGGTTGAGGTACATGTTGAGTACATGGTTGAGACAAGTAGTTGATGAGTAGTTGACACATGATTGGTACATACTTGGTACATGGTTGGATGCACTTGTTTATGGTATAGGTTGATTACAAGTTGAGGTACAGGTTGATACATGGTTCAGATTTATTGGTACAGGTTTACAACGATATATATCACAGTGATAGTGTGATAGTGGTTCCATCATTCTACTTCTACTTCAAGGTGGCAGGCAGGGCAATGACAGGTGGTTGTAGCCACCTTCCAGTTGTAGCCAGAGAACATAGGGGGTTGTAGCCTCCTTCTGGTTGTGGATAGAGAATTGGGGAGTTGGAGCTTCCCTCAGGTTGTAGCCTGAGAAACTAGGGGGTTGGAGCCTCCTTCCAGTTGCAGCTGGAAAACAAAGGAAGTTAGTGCTTCCAATGAATGTAATTCTTCAAGACATATAAGAAAAAACATTATGTGGTTTTCTCTCGATTTGGGTTTCAACATAAAACACTGGTGTACTGTGTATGTGTATGATTGTTCATTTGTTCATTGCTTATTTACTCTGCAGTTATTGGATAATAATGCTTCATTAATATAACACTTGGATTATATGGTTAAAAGGGATTAAATTGCTCTATTACTGATTCACCCCCCCTCTCAGTAATCCAACAAATTTTGGGGTGTAGGCAAACTTTTGCATTATTTGACTTCCAAAGAACGATAAAGTATAGTCAGAAAAAGTGAAACATTTTCGTGGATTGATGGTTGCCTCTTCTACATTGGGCCTGATTTGATTATCAGAAGATCTGTGCGAGAGGAAAAATACTAAAATCTTGTTATGATGGGCCATGTGGGGGGAATTTTGCAGATAAAAGGACTGGGTACAAGGCACTCCACCTGGGGTATTATTGGCCCACACTTTTCAGGGATGCCAAAGAATATTTGAAGAGATGTGACAATTGTCAACGCATGGGTAGACTCGTACAAGCGGATAAAATTCCACTACAACCATAGATAGTGTTATAACCTTTTAACAAATGGGAAATTACTTTTGTGGGACCAATCCCCTTTCCCTTCGACACTCCTACATACTTGTATGTACAAACTACGCCACAAAATGGATGGAGGCAAAGGCACTTTCAACAGCAATTGAACAAGCAGTAGTATAATTTCTCCATGAAGAAATCTTTGTAAGGTTCGAGATACCATGAGAAATAGTGACCGACGAAGGAACTCAATTCACATCACGACTTATCAAAGACTTGATGGATAACTACAAAATCAAGCATCGAGTAGCAACACCATATCATCCACTGGAAAACAAACAGGTAGAGGGGACTAACAAGATCCTTGAGGCCATCATCAACAAAATCCTCTGATTACACCTCAAGGACTAGGTCGATAGACTCCCTGAATATTTATGGGCCTACATAACCACATGGAGGACTACTACAGGATGCACACCTTACGAGCTAGTATATGGTAAAATAGTGTTATTACCCATTGAGACAGAAATACGAGCATCAAGAACAACAATACAACTTGGGTTCGACCTATCAGAGGCTCAAAAACAAAGACTGCTTCAAATCAATGAGGTAGATGAGCTATGGCAAGATGCCCTATACCGAGCCACAATTATACAACACCAAAGGGCCAAATGGCACGATAAGTTTATCAAGAAAAAGAAGTTCAAGGTTGGGGACTGGGCATTATTATTTGATTCTAGGTTTATGGACTTCAGAGGAAAATTTCACACTAGATGGCTCGGTCCATATGAGATTGATACAGTATATGACAACGGGGCCACCAAACTACTAACCATAGATGAAGACATAATTCCTCTTATGGCCAATGGGCATAGACTTCGCTTATATCACCGAACCCTGTCAAAGGAAGACTTCGTGAGAAAGGTTGCAAATGGATGGCCTGACAGTGATCTAGAACTCATTCACAATGAATGAGTCTTGGCTGGATAATCTCCATTTTGTTTTAAAAAAAAGAAGTGTGGAAACCATCTTGGCTGGCGCATTTCAAAAAAAAAAAAAGGACACGTCATAGTTTTGTGATGGTTATGTCAGGATCCTTCTCAATAAACTTTAATAAAGTTTTTTTTTTAATAATCTTCTTCTTTTTCAAGATATGCAGGGGAGACCAATGTTGTTGCAACCCTTGTTGTTCTAACTCCCTTTTGTCGCAACTATTCTTGTTGTTACAACTCCCATTGCCACAAATACCCTTGCAACAACTCCCTTTGTCGAAACTATTCTTGTTGTTGCAACTTGGAATTCCCTTTGCTACAAATCCTGTTGTTGTAATTTCCTTTGTTGCAACTCCTGCTACTACAAACTCTTGTTGTTGCAACCCATGTTGTTACAACTTCCATTGTTGCAATTTCCATTGTTTCAACTCCCTCTGCTGTAACTCCCTTTGCCATAACTATTCCCATTGCCGCAACTCCTCGTCATTGCGATTTCCCTTCACATACTCCCCTCCCATTCCCTTGGCTGCTACTCCACTTGCAGCCCCCCATTCACTTCGCAAATTCCCCTCTCATTCCACTGGTTGACACTCCACTCGCAGCCCTCCCGTATTTTTCAAATCTCCCTTCCCTCATTCTCCCGCCTACAACTCCACTTGTGGCCTTCCTTCATTCCGCAAAACCCTCAACTCTACTCCCAGATTCCCTCCCTTTTTCAAATCTCATTCCTTTTGTTTTGACTACTGCAACTTCGTCGTTGTGACTCACATCACAACAACTCAGCTCATAGCTTCCTTTCATCTTCCCACTTTTCACCCTACACCTTCACCACCGATGTTGTGATTTGTATCCACATCATTGAGCACATCGTCCCTGTTGTAGCTTTGTCGTTGCAACTCTCATTGTTGTGATTCCCTCCCTCTAACAAATTTTAGTCCTTTTGCTTTCATTACTGCAGCTCTATTGTTGCGACTCACGTCGCTACAACTATGCTCGTAGCTTCATTCCATTTTTTTCACTTTTCACACATACCTTTCACCTACATCACTGATGTTGCAATGCTTATCCACACCATGGAGACACATTTCCAGTGTTGCAATTTTGTTGTTGCGACTCCACTTGCATCTCTCACTTCGTAGCATCGTCTTTCTCGCACTTCCAACCAACAAAACCAACAATGATGACACTGCAATTCGAGTTAGGACAATTGATGGGACTCCATCCTCAGCTATTACGACTCAATCAACATCATACTCATACAACCACTCAAGGTAATACATGATAGGTACGTGTTCCTATCAGAATTTATAATAAGTATGTTTTAATGGCATGTGTCTAATATCATTCCTCCATAACTGCTACATCAGAACATCATTGTTATATTCACAGTTTCCTTACCCACCACCCTTATTTCTACAACTCCAAACTCACCACCCCATAATTCACATAGCCCCTGCAAACACGAACACTTAGAGTTAGTAGAACAAAGGAGCTATGGGAGGCTCATTGATACGTAGGGAGCATACTGAACCTATGTTTCTTGAGCTTTATGACAACATCAAGAAAATCCTGGGACAAGATGGTTGGATGGAGTATGTGTTACGATTATAGAGATACGATGACAATATCGCTCTGGAATTCTCCCTAAATTACAAAGTAGAGCACTCCACATTATCAGGAACACATGTAGAGGTCATGGAAGAAACAATGGTAGAAGTCAGTGGGTTACCTCACATAGGTGAGAGATGGTATAGCTGAAGAAATTCAAAGCTAGAAGTCCTGCGACAATTCCTCGAGGTCAGAGAAGCTTTAGTAAAGAAAGGGACACATTTTGAATGTCAGTCTGTACCTCACCCATGGGAAGACATGTTCGTCTTCATTCAACAATACTTCACCTGCAAAGGTCACGATGGCATTGTCTACATTCAACACATTTTCCTGCTCAACCATCTACGCCACAACCTGTTGATCAACATGTTGTATTTATTATTTAGGACGTTGCAGACAATGGCAGTGCTTTTCCAAATGGAAATAAACCCTAGGGAGGTCGTATCGCATCATGGCCTTATCAAATTATTGGTCAAGCATGCACTGCGAAAAGAAGGCCACACATGGAACAACATTGTGCAACCACCTGTTGTCCTTAATGAGAACAAAGTTGTTGCACTTCAGGCAACACAATAGGCAATTCCTACACTTCCAGGACCAGAAGAAACCGTGGCTACAACCCCTCCACCAGCAAATGATGTTTTGGATACGGCAAGCCCAACTTTTGTGATTCCACCAAAGAAACCCAAAAGAAAAAGTAGGTCAAAATCATGCCATGATGCAACTCCGGTGGAGGCAGACCGCCATAGTGATGTGAAAATAATGGCCAGCAAACCGCCCACAAAGAAACCTCGAGGGTTTAATAAAAGATAGCTTCCTGTGCCAAATAAACGTAGAACAAAACACAAGGTTGAAGCTTAGCGTAAGAAGAGAAGAACTGTCAATCCTAAGGAACAAGTCTAGGAGGAGCAACAAGAGACAAAGGAAGTAGAACCCTCCCCTGTTACACAAGAACCAAAGGAGGATACTAACCTGGACATCGAAGAGGTCTTGGCTGACACATAAGAACCAAAACAAGACACTTTTGGTGAAGCCCTCAATGCTCTCCTGACAACATACTCAGATGAAGAAGAGGTGACAACCTCCACTGACACACAAGAACTAGTTGAGAGGCCTACTCACGAACAAGCTCCAACAGAGGCAGAGAACCCAACACAAGGAAATGAGGAACAAAAGGAAGAAGCCTCTGTTGTTTCACCAAAAATAGTAGAAAACACTCCTCCAACAAAATCTCCCATATCTCAAGAGCCACAAAAGAAGAAGCCAGCGTAATTTGGCAATACAGAAGATAGAGAGGAGTTGGAAGTTCTCGTTGATATAACAGTAAGCATAATAGAGGGAAACAAACAAGAACCAATGCCTCTTGATGAATCAACAAGAGACACTCTTGATTAATCAAACGTTGCTACTTCGGAGGTAAAGTAAGAAGTATAACTAGAGGCCCCTATCGTTACACAAGAACTAGTAGGAATCTCTCCAAGGAAACAGTCCACCCACTCACACAATTCAGACGAAGAAAAATAGGAAGCAAAGGAGGTTCCACCAAGAAATTCCTATGGAGATGGTTCAACTGATGTACCAAACCAAGGGGTGTAGGCACCACAATCATAGGTTGATATTCCAATTACTCTTAGATGGGTAAGCATCCCTCACTCTCTACCAATTTATGCATCCTTGGTGACACAGAACAAAGTATTAAGGATGAAAAATTTGAAGCTTAAGATCAATTTAAAAATGCTCAGAGAAGAGCTTGAGGAACACAGGGCACTTGAGAAATCAGGGTACCATGGAGCAAGTCGTCTTGCTAAAGAGGAACCCTTCACCTTTTCACAACAAAAATATGAACTCAAAGAGATAAAAGTGGCAGTTGTTCAAGCTACACATTTCATGTTAGTAGATAAGGCCACTCAGATAGAGACAAAGCAAGATATCAAAAGAGTTTCAGCAGAACATGATATCAGTGAAGAGAAGGAAGCAGTAGAACAGGTACTATGTGACATCATTGACCCCCAGGGCCACCCTGACTTCTCTAAAACTGAGTGATTGTTGGTGGCATGGGGAAATGCAACAATTTTGGGTTGGGGGAGATGGCAGGTGCCTAAAATGGCATACTTTCAGCACTTGTCTATACCTTTTTTTTTTAACATTTTCCATTAGTCACTTCCTTTTTTATCCTTCCTTTATCCAATTCACCCTACTTATCATTAAGGTATGAATCCTTCCCCATATGCCATTATTACATTATTTTTCATAATTATCAAAAGGAACTCGATACTTTCAGTTACTAATATTGCTACACATGAGAATATGGTATTTGAAACACCTTAAAGTGGTTGCAACACCTCTATGTTGCAACTCCAATTGATGCAGTTTCTGGTGCAAACCAACTTGCTACAATTCTGGGTGCAAACCAACTGTTGCAACTCAAGGTGCATTCGTAGTTTCTAAAACTCCAAATAAACCATTGCAACTTCGAGCATGCTTTTCATTGTTGTGACTCCAAATAAATCTCACCAACACAACAATCAACAATGCAAGTGACAGTTGGGAAGCAATCTTCATAAAGAAAGGCGACATGAGGCAAGTGGGTGACTAAAGGAGAAATTAGTTTTCCTATCGAGTCAGCACACGCTCGATTCCCACTAAAGTTTGATAGAATCTTTGTAATCGGATGAACATTCAGACTCTCATGGTTATCCATCCATCATTTGTATAATTCTAGACAATAGTCATGTTGTATAAAAATCTCAGCTTCCCCATAGTTGAGGGGGAGGAAATTATTCTAGCAATTACATTTTGTTGTTATTGTATCTTTCAAACTTCGACAATATAATTTTTGTTACTGCTTTCATCCACATGTTGATGTACTAGTGATCGTGTGATTATGGTTTTGTACCTCAGTACCTTACCTAAGGGGGTAGGCCTCCCTCCTTAGCCAAGTTCTATCTATAACAATAGAGTTAGAGATTAATATTTTAATTGTGTTCAAGTTTATTTTGTCGTTATTTCCCTTTAATTGTTGTAACTCCATATTCGTAGCATTACTCATATTTTGTAGACGTTTTCTTATTTGCTGCCATTCTAGAACAATAGAGTAGTTTATTTGCTTTCGTAGTCATTCTGTCTACTTCAATTCTAGATACACAACACAGTGTTGGGATCTGTGTGTGGTTTGGTTTTCTAGTTTGAAACTGCAATTCAAATTTTTGTGAAGTTATGATCATAGATGATTTTGTAATTTTCATTGTTGCAACTTGTGTCTTCATAGCTTATGCTACACAAAGTTTTGTTGTTGCAACTCGCATTACTGCAACTCAAGTCTTAGATTCTTTTTTGCGTTGCAGCTTCGTTGTTGGAACTTTGCTTGTAGCTACACTTCATTTTGTATTCTTTCTGGATTCCAACAACTTTAGTCTTCAATAGCTCGGGATTGGTATTGAATGAACAAACACTTCATTGTCGCAACAATACAAGATCTTCATCATACTCAAGCAAGTCACCAATAGATCATAACATAGTTTTGATTTCCACAAGTGTGATTTCAATTTCCGTAAGTGTGATTTCACAAGTGCAATTTCAATTCTCGCAAGTGTGATTTCAATTTCCGCAAGTGTAATTTCAATTTCCACAAGTGCAATTTCAATTCTCGCAAGTGTGATTTCAATTTCAACAAGTGTGATTTCAATCTCCCCAAGAGTGCTTTAATTTCCGCAAGAGTGATTTCAATTTCCTACCAGTGAGCTATTTACTTTCTTGCAACTTAGGCCATAGGATAGTTTGGTGACTTAATTAAAGTATCTTGAATCTTTCAATTGTGACATTAAAGTGCTAAAATGCCATAGTGAAAACAACACTCTTCTTGCATAAATTGTGCATGATAGTTCGCAAGTTCCATAGGAGCCTCAAATTGATAATTAAATGCACAACTCTTCACTTGCTTATTAAGTTAATTAGGAACTAATTGAAAAGTATGTCAATGGGCATGAGAGGCCGATATCTTAATCATTGGTCGTTATCATTCAAGAAAGTTGCATCGACATTAGTTTGGGTTTGCCCCTCCCACCTCCCTCTAGTTTTCGAGGACAAATATACCCTAAAAACTATAGGGGAGAATTGTGAAATTTATGGAAGCAATATATACAAATGGTTTAAATACTCATGTGCTCATATTTGTTTGGAAGTCACCTTGGACAAAGGCCTCCCAATGGCCATCTTACTCTATCTAAATGGAAGGACATTTCACCAAGATATAGACTATGAAAGTTTATTGTTTAAATGCAATTTTTCCCATGATTATGGGCAGTTAACCATAGACTGCCAGAAATCACAAGGTACTTGATCATAGGAAGCTAATATGCATAAGTCCCAACAACCAAACAACCAAAATCAATGCAATATTGTGACATGCAAGAAAAGGATGAGTATCCAAATCCCAAAGATAACCTCACATTTAGTATTAGTTACCAAATTCAAGTGGATTTGGAGAGAGAGAGAGAGAGAGAGAGAGAGAGAGAGAGAGAGAGAGAGAGAGCTGTGTAATTAGAACATAATTTGGATGGAATTACATCTAATTTTTTTTGTTTGCTAGTTTGTCTGTGACTTGCGGGACTAGCATGTGGCTTGAGAAACCACAACTCAAGGGCATCTAAGCCGTTAGAATCACTCGGGGATTGCACCCGGCCTGAGCCACACCAACCCTTAACATGGCTGGATTTTTTGTCCTCGCAGGTTTCGAACCGACAACTTTAACATCACGAAGTGCCTTAACAGCACACTCTGTCACCGACTGTCCTACACCTCGGGGACTTAAAAATTTGAAGGACGTGGGGGTGGGATTTGATCCACTTATGTGTGCATTGGTCATTATACCATTTAATATAGTATCTTTGGGTGCAACCACACATTTGACCACTACCTCAAGGTGCCCCCATGGCTCCAGGTAAAGCCCTCATGGGAATTGAACCTTTCCCAACGATGAAAAACTCCTTGCTTTCCACCATTGGATCCAACCCCTTTGGGTGGAATTACATCTAGTTTGATGGAAATGGATGATGAAAAATATCTATATGGACTTGATGATATTATATGTAGATTCTATAAAGCTACATGGGATTGTTTTGGACCTGATTATATGTCTACAAGGAACATATTTAGAAGTAATCATTGAGGTTTAAATTATAAGGTTTAATAATGTATCATATTTCTTTAAACTTAGGGTATGTGTCCAACTTTATGCTTTGAATATTCATTGCCTTGACTTGAAGTTCTGAGGGAATAATTTGCATAAAACAATAGAAATTGTAAATGAAATAACAACTAAAATACTTGGATATTCGATTGTTGTCCTCGTGTGATATTCTTTAACGCTGCTCCAATACATCTCCTCTAGTAGTTGTTCTAATAATTTAATCAACACTTAAAGAATCAATAAAATAAATTAACAAACATTTTTATGACTAAATAATAATTAAAAAGACTTGAGTGCATGAATACCTTAATGAGATCCTCTTTGTTTCGAGAATAATTTATTGGCATAGTCTAATCTTGGAGAAAACCTCCTTTGATTTGACGGAGCAACAGTGAAGTCAACATTGACTTTGTTGTTGCTCTATTGGATTGAGGGAGGTTTGCTCTAGGATTATCCAAATCCTAATTTATTCTCTACTAAACATGGCCAACAACGTGAAGGTGGAAGCTCTTATGCCCACTACCCCTGCTCACATCACTCTCAATTCCCGAGTACCCAATCTATTAAGATTCATGCATAGGCACTAGAAAAACAACAAATTCATTAAGAAACATATGTGGTTTTGTGCATAAAGAAACATATACAAATCATTCATCAACATATAACATTAATTTATTCATTCATGAATCATAGACAAAAAATACTTTATCTCAAAAAAAATTATCATCATAAATATGTTTTCACAATATGGTACATGATGTTTCTAAGTACAATCATTTCTTTTTCAGTTTCTTTCTGTTTGAAATGAATTTAGAAAGTAGGTCATCAATTCCTTCTTCCCCTTCAGTTGTTCTGGCCTCTGCATCTCTTATTGAGGGCCTGGTCGTGTACTCATGACATCGAGGCTACTGCAAGGGGGGGCACGGATCATCAACTGCAAGAAGAAAGAAATGCTAAATTGATAGTTTTTGTTATTATTATTACACGTATTTCATTAATAAAAAGAGTATTAGAGTGTTCTTTACCTGCTTGAGTAGCGGAGGAAATCGAAGTAGTTTCAGATGCGGCCATATGTTCCTCTTCTTGTCTAGCCTCTTCCTCTAGATGCTCTGGAGTTGAAACATGAAAGGTTATAGTTAATACACAATTTGCAATTAAATTTTTTTAATTGTAATCCATAATACATTTTTATAGCACATGAAATACCTCCAATACCAAGCTGAAGTACACCACCTTCATTGGGTGGCACTCACCCGTCACTAGGTTGTGTTCCGCTATTGGGGACACTTGTTTCTTCATTGCTTTCCTGGTTTAAAAAAACAAACACATTACTTTATGGTCGAAAATAATAATCAATAGATTGTTCAAGTAATAAATTATAAATAATCTTCTTTGATTTTTTCTACTTGTGTGTCGGTTTTAGTGTCGGAAGGTTGTGTTTCCCCCAAGTTTTTTCTGCATTCAACCACAACTTGAAATATGTGCTTGAAAGCAAGCTTGAGGTATTGCTCTGTTGGATCTTATTTGAACTCCAATCCCTGCAAATTTGCATAAGAACATGAATTTTGCTTCTTCTATGCAATTAAATTAAAATTGTTAACGATATATTATTTGTATGCAATTGATTATTTTATACTTATAATTCATACGACCAATTTCGAGTAACCACCCGAGACAATTTTGTGTTGCCCATGTTTTTCTATTCTGGCCTTGGTGGCTTTGATGTCTCTAGGAGCTTGTATTGAAAAGTTTCAAATATGTAATTAGATGTCTCAATGACGATAAATCATCATTATTTCATTATTAGAAGTGTCGCATACCTTCCTGAGTCGGGTGGTGTCTTTCCTTCTTTTCAGAGCATCTTATCCTTTGCATCTTCTTGTTGGGCCTTCCACTCCCTCTCAGAAATCATTGGAGGATGCTCGTACTTAGGGTTATTTTGCAGATGAACCCTATATTGGTCCCACATATATATTAAATATGTGTGTACTTTTGAGGAGACTCTAGATTTGTTGAAGGAGCCCTCACCGAACAAACCAACCAACTTGTTAATGAGTTTATCTATTAACTTGGAACTTTGGGAATTCCACCTTGTGCATATGGTGGGACCAAATATATCCAAGGTTAGGTCATTCATGTGTTTATAAATTGTGTCATCTCTTGCAATAACATATTATCATTAGTTTAAAATAATCGCACATTATACGTAAATTTCAATTAGATTGTACATAATAATTAAAGAACATCTTAAATACATGAAAGTTTTTCTATTTTCATAGGGATGAGATCATCATTTACTAAAAAGTTAATTGGTAGTGTTCCCATCCTAGTGACACGGGAAGATTCAGGAAAGCATGCTTCAAAATGTGCAAAGCGATGCTCTGCATCCACATCATCATGTGCACATTTTGGCATGTGTTGGTTAGGGTCAGGTGGAGTACCAACATCAACCCTGGAGGGTGTACTGGTCTGAGTGACTGGAGTGCTAATATGATGATGTGTTGGTGCAACAATGAAGCTGGTACCAACACCAGCCTCTGTAGGCACATCCTGGGTATCAAAATCTTGCAAAAACTCATGTAAAAATAAATAGTTTTTCTATAAAGGACTTGTAAGAGAATAAAAATTAAAATCCAAAATATATAAATGGGATAAATAAAGATATTGCTTACCACATAACGTTGAAATTTTTCCATCAAGGCTTTAATTCTTTCCTTTATCTCATGTGTCCGTGGTTGAATCTGAATCAAAGAAGCAAGTTCGATGTTTGATTTGCTCACAAGCTTCCTTATTGTTTGGATTGGGTTGGTGGAGGAATAAATTTGTTCATTGGTAAGATCTTCCTCTTTATAATCTATGGAATGCTCTAAGGCCATTTCTTTCCCCTTGTCATCTTGTGACAATGGTGTTTCCAATAAAGCAATGTCAATATAAGAATTAGAAAAAATTGAAGAAAATCAAATGTATGCAAAATAAAGTTAGTTCATGAATAAGCATGGGACAAAAATATAAAAAATGGTTTTGTTGGCCAAATGGATTCATAGCAAAGGCATAATAACATGGTGCCTAAAGAATTTTCATCTCACAATAGAGGTGATGTGGGTTCTTGGGTATGGAAAGATACCATGGAGACTCTTGAAAAAATACACTTACATTATTTGTCAAAGTCTGACCATATTTGTTGGCCATGGAATAAATATGACACAAGCATATACTTTAAATGAGGGTTTTATAAGTAGTATAGAATGACCTCATGGGTTGTAGTTTGTGATGTATGGCACTTGGAACCACAAACTGTATGACCCGGTGAGACAAAACATTATGATGCCTTGTTAAATATGGCCAATAAAACCAATTTTTATATGAAAGTTATTCAATATTTTTTTGTTATTCTAATTGAGACACAAGAAAGGGTCGGTGCCCTTCGACCCTGTTCACCCTACCACAATAAAAGAACCGTGACGTATTAAAATGATTCCTTAACTTACAAGATGCGCGACAGTATATTACCGTAAATGATAATCATAAAATATAAGAGTCATTGCTTACAAGTTGGGTAAAATAGTATACATACCACCCTCATAATAGCAATGTCTGTATCTACTCAATTCAAATTGTAATCAATCAACAACTCTTCCCCTACAACTGTTTATTTTATTGCACATATGAATACACAATTTCCTTCATGCCCCTCAAATACGCAATCGGGTTGCTTATTTGTGGTCGGGGGTCGTGTACTATTTATAAACCCTGCAATATTACTCGTTGATTTTGGTCTTCCGTCAATATACACAGATGCTACTTTATGTTGATCATTGTCTTTTAGTTGTATATAATTTGTAGCCACGCCATATCTTCGCATATTTTTTGTATATTGGACTAGCCGTATCCAATCTTTGTAGATGTAACAGGGTTCCACATACTCCATTAATTCAATTATTCTAATGTAATAGACCTTTATGCCATCCATGGGAAATGGCCCCAAACCATGTAATGACGATGGAGCAATGCGGTATATCGTTTCATTGACACAAAAAACAATGTTTATTTGATGAAGATACTTGGGTACCCATCATTTCACTAGATGTTTGTACCTTAAGGGCACCTCGATGTCTTCTATGCTCTCATCGTCATAAGAACATGACCCCCATTTAGGAAGAAAAAATTCCATGCGTCTATGGAATTCTCTTCTAATCTTCTCACCTTTAGTTGATCTCCACTTGTTAAACCTACTATATGTTTCACTTTCCTCTATTATTCCTGAAATTCCCTCACTCGACAAAGATAGATCTCACAAATACTTGTTTGGTTGTATGTCCTATAACACTCCATCAAATGAGAGAAACAATTAGCGAGTGTCATAAGGGCTGTGATGAAACATAGATAGGCAACCACAAGAACATAGTAGTAAATGTTAAGAAAATACAAATCTTTGAAGACTCTAATTTAGTCATCAATTGGATAAAAGACTCAATTCAATTAATTAATATAAATGTTAGGGCTATTGTTAATCAGTGGAAAATGGTGGCAAGTTCCTTTGAAGCAAAACACGGAAGATGATGCCTTTTCAAATGAAGTTTAAAGGCCAAGGGATTTTTAGTGGTGAAAATGCAATACTTGGGGGTGACCTAAATTTTACAGCCATTTCTCAAGAAGTATGGGGAAAAACAACTAGACAAGATCCCTTTGCATATTATTTTCTGCATTTTTTTTAGGATTTGAAATTGGTAGATTTGGAGCCTGTCAAGTTGGTCCCGTCCTAGGGATACTCAAGAAGAGGTAGGGCTGGTATTTCAAAAAAGTTGGATCATTTCCTAGTTACAAAGGACGTTCTTGATTTAAACGCAAGTGTAATTTATTGGTGGTGTAGGAAGGTCAATATGAGAGGAAGCTATAGGAGAGGTCACGACCATTTTCTACAAGAAACTGTCAACAAAAAAAGTGCTATAGGAATCTATATGAAGCCATTGTGTAGAACTTAGTTTGACATTGTTTGAGAAAAAATGGCACATGCACATCCAAGGGACCCTAATACACATTGTTCAACCCTCCTTTACGATTGAAATCATCTTCATGCCTTGCATCTCCATGTAGGGTGGGTGACTGATATATATAAGGTGGTAACTGAAGTCAGTAGTGGATGGTAAAAGGAAAAGGCATTGTTGCATTGGTCAAATAATAAAATAATCAAGAGTGAAGGTATCAATACCAAAAGTCACACCAAGGACAAATAAGATAACTCTAGTGTTCCAACCTTTTGATTTAATAAGGGAATGTCACTCATGCCACTCAAACTCATTATCAAGAGACATTTCACTGCAAGGTCTTAAGGATAACAAATTTATTAGAGCTTGGAGGTGAGATTGAAGGCTACCATGGACATTTTATTGTTGAGTTGGACTAGTAAGCTTTAAACCTATGCTCTATTGTTCCTTTTACTTTGTGTTGTTTATTTGTTTTATTCTCCTACTCTTTCCCATTCCTTGTAATTCATTCTATTGCAAGTTTTTTGTCAAAGGCTTGAAAAAAATGTTCCTCGTGTGGGGTATGATTCTATTTTTTATTCTAATGGTGCTTGTGGGGATTATGAATCATGAGGAAGACAAAGAGAATATTTATAATAATTGATTGTTTGAATAGGTGGAAGAACTAGAAGGGGATGAAAGTTAAGAAGATGAAAATACAAAAACTCATTCCACACCATTGTGGAAGTATGCGATAAAACTTGAGGATGGGAGAGAGGGTGGAACCACCAAATTTTATGCATCCATGGATGTAAACCCAATGAACTTTACATCATATCATATTCTCATGTGAGGCAACATCTACGTGGGTCATGGTAGTGAAGCCCCATGTGCTCCATGGCACTTCTTATGTAGCTTGTCATGGTTTGATTATTAATTTTCTTTTATATTTTACTTCACTTGAAGCCCATCGATAAGTTGACAAAATTTCAAAGTCTCTTTGTCGTTATTTTCAAACACATTTTTGTTGTTTTTTTGTTTCAATTGTAGAATGCATTTGCAACTTTCGCTACAATGATTTGTTGAAATAAAATACAATGTTTTTCCCTAGATCTATGTGATCCAAAATCTTAGTTAAGCCTACCTTCCTATGATGGTGTTGGAAGTGGAATTGTTTTACATATAAAAACAATGTGTCACACCTTTGAAGATGATTGTTATCTTTCTCTTTCAATTGATCAAATCTATTAAGTAAATTAGCTTTTATACTTTGTTGTTAAGACTATTGTTATACATAAACAACACAATGAAAGTCATTAACTCCCCTTTATCGAAGTAAGACTAGTCGATAAAACTTGTTGGGAGGAATAAACTCATTGGGGCGGGTTCTTTTACTTTATTTTATGTTCATTCTTTTGGAAATTTACAGGAGAACATAAGTGTAAAAGAAACTAAAAACAACAAGCATAACGCCCAAATATTAAACTTGAACATAAATAAGAAAAAATATTGAAATGTTGTTATTGTTCCTCGTGTTTTTTTTTGTAGTTTTATGACAATGAACAACCAATTAAATAGAATGTGGAAAACATAAGTGTATAATATAAATAATAACACATAAAAGTGAAATTGGATTCAAGAACCAAAGTCTTTAATGCTAATAAATAAAACAAGAAATTTGGAATTAAACTATAAAGAAAGTAACATATATGTGTACACAATATAAGCATGTAAGGGTAATAAATAAGGAATAGTATGACCCAAACACCCTATTTTATTTTAGAAAGGTGATCCCTAGGTTACATTTAGAGTGTATGATAATGCTAACATCTTCTACAAAAGTTGAGCAAGTGGTACATAGGTTTGCCTTGAAGTTTCCAAGACCATACACAGACAAACTTGTAAATCTCGACTTCACGGGGAATAAGAGGACACTTGACCAAGTATGATATATGCAAGTTGTTTAACCAATTATATATGAACATATTTGGAATAAAACAACTTAACTACAAAAGTAAAAAAACAATATGTATACCTTATTGTTAGAAGAGAAAATGTTTCATCCACATAGACACTAAACCTTTGGAAAGTACTCCTTTTGTCATCCTACGTCATTAGACCCTAAAGAATGTAAATAATGGATGTGAATGTCATAGAACTAGTGCAAAATCAAGAGAGCTTCAACACACCTTCTGCTTTCCCCTTTTGTTTCACCATCTCTTCACTTTATAGTGACTTCGAAGATAAAAAGTAGTTACCAATTAATTTTGAGGAAATAATAAACAAATAAAGTATAAATGACCTTAAGGGTTTCTAAAAAAGTGTAAGGTCAAATTGATAACATAATAATAATATCCAAGGTTCGTGACTTAGGTGAAAATTCAAAAGAAAGGAGGGAGACCTACCACAAAATCACAACTTAAAGTACATAAGATACCACAAGCTATCAACTCCCAAAGTTTGCATCACCTTATAACCTATAGGATTTTTTTTATCCCTCTTATTTCCTCCTTATGACTACCTCTTTTGTAAACACAAGTTTAATAAAAGGGAAATTAATTAAACAATGAAAACATCAAAATACTGTCATGTTTACCATCATACAACCCCATACATTGTTTCCAAATGTAACTCGAATAATCATTAACATCCCATATTCATCAAATTCCCACAAACCATGTCAAGAAAATCCACTTATACATTAAAAAATATGTTGATATAAATATAGAAATATGTTCCATATGTCCAAAATGAACCAGTGTTATCCACATCATTACATAATAGCTAATAGTCCCCATATACAAAATAATATGATTGTTTTCGAGCCCCCAACTTTTGTTCTCATATACCTCATCATATCCAAAATAATATTATCATTGTAGACCAAAACCAACCAAAAAAACCAATCCAAACTAAGGATAAGACCTCAGTGACGTAGGTCTTTAGTGAGAAGATGAAGAAGGTTGGGAAATTCTGGGTTAGGTCATAGGTGAGTGGTCACCTTTGGGTGTAAATCATTAAATGAAATCTCAATCATTATCTTCCCTCATAAAGGTGGAGCAACATGAGACCAAGGGAAAGAATCAATAGAGTCCTCCACATGGATTTTAGTTGACAATGAAATGGGAGAAGTAGCAATAATGATAGATATAACAAGGGCCTTTTGGGGTCCTTGAGGAGGTAAAAATGGATCCATATCAACACTTTTTATTTTTTCACATGTAGGGGAAGCTTTAGGAATCATAATACCAGGGGGAGGCATCCATTGGGAAATATATTTAGGTAGGGAAAAGACAACATTCAAATAAAACTAAGAAGGCTTAATAGGTCTCCCCCAACCACAAATTTTGGGGGGATTCCCCACACATCATTTTTAATTGTAAGTAATGGATAGCCAAACTCCCATGCAAGACCCGATTTACATGTAAGCTATGGGACAATGGGATTAATCTCATGGATGTTGGGGTAAGGCTTGAGATTTGGTAGGAAGGGAAAAAGAGGAGGTTGGTCACCCAAAAACAAGTGACTAGTGTTTTCCAAATGAACAAAATCATCCGAATTTGCATCAAAATGGACCAAAAACCAAACATTTTTCCTTCTTCTTCCTCTACATATATTATTGTTAATCTTATTATATCTCCTCGAGACCCATGAAGGACTTTCCCTAAAAATCTTGTCTTAAAGTCAAGCATGCAAGAAAATTGAAATCCATGAGCCTTGATACACCATCATGTTATCAAGTTTAAATAAAATATTACAACAATGGAATAATGGCAGGAATCAAAGGAAAATAAATCCAAAAGTTGCTTCATTTAATCTTGTAATCCAAACAATTGAAATGCAAGAAAGGGATATTTGATTGCAAGAGAAGATGAAACGAGGTTAATGACCTTGGGTGGAAAGCAAGTTGAATTTGTGGCTATTTTGAAAATCGAATTGAAACATGATCTTGCATGTTACACTTGCAAATTACACATGGAAACATCACAACACACCCTTACCTAAATTCAAAAAGCATCTCAAGAACCTTCAATTCTTGATTTTGGGTTTTAAAGGATATTAAGAACTTACCGATTTTGGCATCATTGATGGTCAAGGTGGGGTCTCCTCTGTCGCTCCAACAAGGGCCTACTTTGTTTCTCCAACAAGAACCTACTTTGTCGCTCCAGCAAGGGCCTACTCCGTTGCTAATGATGTCATTGTCTATCGGGAGCTCAATTAATGAGCTAGCGCCATCACTCTAAGTTGACAATGCAATGATCAGGTGAGTTTATGTGGTTGAGGGCACTATGTCACTCCAACAAGGGCCTACTTTGTTTCTCCTCCTCTGTCGCGCCAGCAAGGGCCTACTATGTCGCTAGTGATGTTGTTGTCAGTCACGAGCTTGATTAATGAGCTAGGGCTATCAATATCAATGCATTCAAGGTCAATCTTAGTCGAGAGGTGAGGTTATGTGGTTGAGACCACTCTTAGTTGGGAGGTCATGAGGTTATTCTCTCTGTCGGGAATGTCGTGGCGAGGTGAGGTTATGCAAATTCATTCTTTTTGGTTGTATATATATTATATAATTACATTATATAGTATATAATTTATATATTATATAAATTATATATTATATACATTACATAGATTAAATATTTAATAAACTATTATATATAATCTTCATCTTCTTCTAATTTTAAGGTCATGGCCAATCCAGACACCAAATTGGTGTATGAGAACCCCTTGTTTGTGCGACGAGGGACCCCCTCTGCGCAACGATTTGATTGCTAAAGTATGCGGAGGTATACATACTCATAAAATAATAAATATATTATAATAATAAATAAATATTATATAGTGGGCTTAATGGTTAAGAACATGTGTATACTCCTTGGAGGTCATATGTTCAAATACAGAGGGGGGTAGGGTATGTATACCTTCATAGACGAGGCAAACAATTAGATGGGGCAAACATATGGTCATTTACAAATCATGACCTAGATGATTATGGGTCAAAGACAAAATATGAAGACCAAGACCGATGTTCTATGTCTAGATCTAAAATAGATCCTCCATATTATAATGTTTAATAGGGTCAATTTAACATCCCAACTCTAGGTAATTATCAATCTCAAAAGTAGAGACTACAATGGGATTGGATTGAGAAATTATTATTGAATCAAGATGCCCTTCCTCTTGTCGCATAATCTTTAGGGGATGCTCTTCTTGAAGGGATTTCATCACAAAGAATGGTATTGATTCTTAGGTTCATTCAAATCTTCATAGAAAATATGTTGAATATGCTCTTCAAGTTTGAAAATCATATTGCAGAGAGTCAATGAGTTATGCTTCAAATCCTCACATTGTTGACCTCCTTCAATCTTGCTAAGAGTGTCAAACAAATACTGCATGATTTCCTTCATTAAATATATTTGTTGCAACCATGGCTTCCATGGCTTTATCATTGATCCATGTTGCTAGATCCCTCATACTGGAGTTTTCAAGTGAGACATTAGACCTTGTTTGTTTTTAATACCATTGCTTGTTCTCACCACAAATCTAAGTCATTCGTCATTCAAATTTAAAAAGAATGGGTTTTCACCACAAATATTCAAAATGTACTACTCACTAATATGTTATGTATCCTTTAAGATATTGATTAGGAAGTTGGGACTTCACTCCTTGAAAATGATGCCCTATTATTGTCAAATCAATGACCATGATATATGTCATAATAGGTGTAATTGTTCATAAAAATCTGCTACCATCCTACACATGAAATAGGGCAAAAAAAATCCCTTGGAGCAATGCCCTCTCATTGTCATAATTGCTATCAGATTCCCTTGAAATCAACATCATTTCATTGTTAAAGAGTGAAACTACTACCATGAAATGGGCTCCATATATCACTATAAATGTTGTCAAATCAACAACCAAATCTTATTTCATTCTTCCTTGAAATCTATATCTTTCAACTGTAATAATTAATGCGAAAAAGGGGAATAATATGCCCTAAATATGTTAAGAACACGTGCACCCTACTCCACATTAACTTATTTCCATATGTCTACATATAATACTTTTAGTTAGTATAACATATAAGCTTGAATGCCCTTCTTCTTGTTATGTATTTATAAAGGTCTTCAGAAATCCACCCTCTATTGGGAATAGGTTCACTCCTCAAACATAGGGCCTTGAACACTACAAATAATCCTAGGAAATGAACCCTCAAATTGAAACTAGTTAAAGACGTGAAATTTGTAAGTTGCCTTAAAACCATTAGGTCCTTTTTGCATTTTGAAATTTACATTGTAGACTAATTATAGAAACTGGACTTGGAAGAGTTTGGTGACACGACTTTGGCCAAAGTTTGAAGATGTTAGCCCAAAAATAAGAAAT
>ML835230.1:35354-48659 GCA_009831015.1 Picea engelmannii | reverse complement strand
TAACCTAACTCAACAAAGAATTAGAAGGAAAAGTATAAGTAAGAGGCTGGGGTGCACCTATTATTCATTCTGGTTTTGGATTAGCATTTTCTATTGCTCTTGAGAATTCAGTTTGGGGGTTTTGCTGTACAAACCCTTGGGAGGAACTCAGTGGTGAAATATCCACTCACCTTGTTCCACAGCTTGGTCTCGGGGATGAAAGACTCCTCCACACCATTCTAGTCTCAGGGCCAGTTTATCGAGGGAGGTTCGATCCAGCTTATGCTGAGCGCCTGGGGCCATTCTGACATTTGGGTTTTGTTTGCAGGGGTAGGACCATAAGTTTGAAGGATTTTCTGGAGGGTTATCATCATTCTATATTTGTCTGCAGATTGGGATGTCGTGGAGCCATAGGGGACGTCCTGTAATTCAGTAAAACTAAGATCTACTGAGATTTTCTTGAGATCTGAGTCTGAAACTTCTCCCACGGGATTCTCATAGCCTGATCTATATTCTTGGAGAGTTTCAGAGCATTTGGAGGCCTCCTTCATTAGGGCTGAACCAGCTAGGGTTTCAGTCATCCAGTGGGGCACACCATTCAGTGGAGAATTCAGATCTATGGAGTTTGAGACTGGATTTGGGAATTTGGACATTTGGGTTTTCCTTACAGTTGCCCGATCTATCATTTGGCATATTTCTCGGGATGATTGGACACTTTTGGTAGTAGGGCAGAATTATTCAGGGCTTCAGCATTCTAGCAGGGTGTGGCTGAGATCTACTTGATTTAGTCTTCATTGTATATCCAGCCTTTGGAGGCTTATTTTGTATTGTCGAGAGCATTTTGTAGCAGCTCATATCTATTGCTTGTACGACCATCTGAGGTTTATGCCAGATTGGCCATCTATTGTATTGATCTTACATTGCCCATAATAAAAAGGTCAGATCTTTTCTTGTGCTTCTACATCTTGAATATATTGTGATCTCCATGTGTTGATGAATCTTGTATGCACTTAGTAACTCAATAAATTAGTAGTAGTTAGTGATTCCAAGAAAGAATTTGGCTTGGGATCATTACATAAAAGGCACCCTGCTGCACTTGATAGTTCATAACAGTAGCCATAATAACCTCATCTTAGGAGAGGTTGTCAAGCAGCTAGCCCTGTCGATAATGCCGCACCCACAACCCTACACCATTGGATGGCTCCACTAGGGAAGCGATCTCTGCATCAACCAATAGTGCCAACTGTCATACAACATCAAGCACTTCAAAGAAGAGTTATTGTGTGATGTAGCTCCTATCGAATTTTGTAATGTTCTTTTGGGCCAACCTTATTTATGGAAACTTCATGTTGTATATGAGTCTAGGCCTTGTAGTGTTATTATTACTTTGAGTAGGAAATTGTACAGGATACCCAAGGCAGTCCCTCCTAGTGTTATTTCCTTGATATTTTCCAAGCAATGTAGGAAGGTCATCTCTCAAACCGAGAAATTTGTCTTTTTTGTTATTTTCTCTCAGAGTGAGAGAAAGATCGTAGCCATATCCAGTGCCTCCATGGTCGATCTCTCCACACAACAAAAGAAAGTGGATAAGGTCATGGAAGAATACTCAGATATATTCTCCTCTCTTACCAGGGTAACTTTGCACTGCCAGGTCAAGCATCCCATCGATTTGACCCTAGGTGCGTCGCTACCCAATGGGCTAGTGTACCACCACTCTCTAATAGAAAATGAGGAGATCAAGAGGAATATTCAAGAACTTCTTTAGAAGGGGAACATACGTCCCATATAATCTCCTTGTGGGAGCCTAATCATTTTGGTGCAGAAGAAAGACAGGAGATGGAGACTCTGCACTGATTACTGGGCTGTGTATAAAATCACAGTCTGAAATCGGTACCCGATTCCCTGAATCAATGACCTCCTTGATCAACTCACGGGGGCCAAATACTTCAGTAAGATTGATCTGAATTCTGGGTACAACCAAGTCCCAATAGAATAGAGAGATGTAAGGAAGACTACCTTCAAGTCAAAATAAGGTCTTTTTGAATGGTTGGTCATGCCCTTTGGTTTGAAAAATGCTCCAACAACTTTCATGAAGATGATGGATGATATCCTACGACCCTTCACCAATAATTTTTTAGTGGTTTATTTGGATGACATCCTCATCTACAACAAGACTTGGGCAGAACACTTGTAGCATATTCAACAGGTTCTACACACCCTATAAAAACACAAACTATATGCAAACTTGGAAAAATGCTCCTTCGACATGGACAAGGTCCATTACTTAGGATACATCGTTAATCAACATGGTGTGCATGTGGATCTAGCTAAGATCTAGGTCATCCATTACTAGCTAACCCCAACCACACTCACTGAACTTCAGATCTTTTTGGGCCTCACCAATTTCTATCATAGGTTCGTGTTGGGATTATCTCATATCGCATGGGCCCTTAGCCAAGTAACTAGGGGTCATGGTAAGGAAATATTTGTGTGGGTACTATCCCAACAACAAGCCTTCAATGACTTGAAGAATAATTTGTGCTCATCCCTAGTACTTTCATTACTGGACCTGCAACATCCCTTTGATATAGAGACAGATGCTTCAGACTATGTTGTGGGTGTCGTTCTCACTCAACACGGCCACCCTGTGGCATATAATATTGAGACACTATTAGATGTTGTTCGTAAGTACCCTACTTACGACAAATAAATTTACTCCATTGTGAAAGCCTACCTCCAGTGGAGACATTGCATTCTTGGGAAGGAGACATTCATCCATATTGATCACAAGCCACTACATTTCATGCATACCCAAGGAAAATTGCAGAATGATCACCATCAGAAGTGGTCCACACACTTACAACAGTTCCACCTCAACATCAAGTATAAAACATGAAGTCCCAACCAATTTTTTGATTTCCTCAGTTGACCTCCAGTCACATAACTCACCATGGTGATAGAATTTAATGGCCATGAGACCTCTGGATGGACCCACCTCTACGAGACAGACTTTGACTTCTCCACCACTTACCAAATTTTGGGCACCAACTCAGTGGTTGTTAATTTCCATCCTCAAGATAGGTTATTGTGTCATCTGGACCATCTCTGCATTCCATCAAGCGAGTGCATGAAGCTTATTTGGGAAGCTCACTACAGTCAGGTGGCAGGACAATTTGGCATTGAAAAGATAGTGGCAATGTTGCAGAAACATTTCTACTGGCTGAAACTTTGACATGATGTCGACAAGTATATCACGTCCTGCACCACCTACACTATTTCCAAAATTACCACTAAGAAACAGTGCATGTACACCACTCTCCCTACTCCTGACAGGACATCGAAAACCATCTCAATGGAATACATGTCGGGCATCCCATCCACTAAAAGAGGACATGACTGTGGTTTTGTGGTTCTTCATCGCTTTTCCAAGGTGGAGATTCTAGTTGCCTGCAATAAGAACATCACAACAGAAGCCACTGCCAAGCTCTTCTTTGAACGAGTATGGGTGCATTTTGGGATCCCAAAAACCATTATCTTAGACCATGGCAGTCGGTTCCTCAACACATTCTGGTCTAGCCTCTGGTCACTACTAGATACCAATCTCACCAAATCCACTTCCTTCCACCCTCAGACATATGGCCAAACTGAGGTCATCAATCAGATGATCGTACATATCCTGTGCATGTACAATTCAAAACACCCCCGCACATGGGATGAGAGTCTTTCCTATGTCCAGCATAGCTACAACCGATCCCTTCATATCTCAACTGGCCACAGCCCCTTTCAGGTGGGGTTGGGATTCCAACCATTAGGCCCCATGGATGTTGCACTACCCCTGGTGACCGCCTCAGTCGACTCATCCCCTGCTCCACTAGAAGCTAACAAAGCCACCCAATTCATTGGGCAGATCCAACACATCCGCCAGTAGGTTCAGGATATTCTATAGAATTCTAATGCCAAGTACAAGCAATACCATGATCAACATTGGGTGCCACATAAGTTTTAGGTGGGAGACAAAGTTTGGTTGCACTTGTAGAAAGAGCGCCTTACAGGGATCCATCAGAATATTCTCCCACTCCTTTATGTGTCGTACACCATCACCAAGGCTCTGGGTGACAATGCTTTTGAGCTCAATATTCTCCCTTTCCTTGGCCTACACCCAGTCTTCATTGTGGCTCTCCTTCGGCGATATTTCCCACCATTATTGGACACCTCAGAGATTGCAGAGAAGTTGACACCAAAAGATATCAACCCTGACTGCATGCAACAAAAATCCAATGATCATATTGTGGACACACATATCAAGGACACTCGACAACAAAAGATCCATCTTTATCAAGTCATCAAAGCAGGGCAACTCCTACACCAAGGCAAGTGGCTCACCCGGGGCCAAATTCAGTAGGGATTTCCTCATCTGATGGGGGAAATCAATGCAATGGAGAAAAATGCTTCCTAAGTGTTAGCAACATTTCTTGTCCTAGGCACAAGAGTATTCGGGTCTGCAAGATGCACGAGAAGCGCCCGAGAGCAGCATGGAAAAATTTCGTTTTAAGGCTTCCAAGCACGCAAGGGGCAAAGTTATGTTGTCGACGGTCCAGATTCATTCATGAGAACAGATCAATGATCATCAGAATTTCGGGGCTACCAAGTTAATCGGTATATAGCATCAGAGAAAGCACCTATATTTCAAGACTAAATCGGGGTCATTTGATCCAGCGACACATAGTGCGAGATCTGGTCGACATATCGACATTCGGGAATTCAATAGGTGAAAATCCCTCGTCATCTCACACCATGAAAACCTAAACCCCAAATTGTCGAAAGCGCCCAGAGTCGGGCCCACAGTATCACGAATCAGCCTCAACTGTTCATTCATAGGAGACACTTGGCACATGATTAGGCTCCTCGCCTTTTCGCCCATCACGTTTTCAAGGCGCAAAAAAAAGCCCCATCATATCCCCTTTAAACTTTACTCATGCAACATTTATAATAAGGCTGACCAAGTCAAAATGAGACATTTTTTTCTAGGTACCTATGTTCATTGACTCACTAGTGTTAAAAACCGCGACATGCCCTTCAAGACGCACTACATGCTCCAAGGGTGCCAATCGCCTTCATTCAAGTTCATTTATGTGACTTGCCCTTCAAGATGCACTACGTGCTCCAAGGGTGCCACTCGTCTTTTGACCAATTTTGGTAGATGTCCAACCCTTGGAGTCAATACTCTATCAGGCGACCTTGTGGGAGATTGAGGGCCTCTAAGGAATAAGGATCTTGCCTTATTGCACGCCCCTTAGATTCTTCATGAGTGACTGTCTCGTTCTTCCCTCACGACATCGTGGATCTCTCGAACTAGTTAATCGTTAAGCTAAAATTCGAGCCACGACGTGAGTGCTAGTAGGTTGTTGCAGGGATGCTGCCACAAATCTCCCTCAATATATTTGGTTTTCGTGCATGACCCCTTTACTCCAAATGTGAGTCTGATTAGTAAGCAATCATCATTTTGCATCCATCAACGAAACATCTCAGTGATCCATAAAAAACATCGTAAAATGCCACTCATATGTCACATATGCAATAACATAAATACTCAAACCATATATGTTCCACCCCCTAACTCGATCAAGATTCCAAGGAGGTCCATCGATTCCATCGACATACTCAATCTATCAAGAGTCTTGCACACTCAGGAGAAACCAGTCAATAGCACCTGTCTATACATAATAACATAACATAACATCATAAATCACAATCTCATCATCAGAATCCATAAGCGAAGCAATCAATCATATAATGAACTGGATCACTTTCATGCAAGTGTCCTCAAAGAATAAGTCACATCATATGCGTGCAAGAGAGGGATGTTACATACACCCCCTTTTTTTTTAAACTTCGTCTCAAAGTTTCACAGTATATAAGTGCATAAGTAAAGTATCTGACAATATCTAAATGTCTAGCTATCAAAAAAAAATGGAAACTACTGATGCATATCATATGCGTCCTCCTAGGTAGTTGAGTGTGGACTGTAATTGTCCCACTAGACCTTGACCTGATCGATAGTTCGACACCATAGATGTTGAATGTAATGGTCCAAAAAGCAGATTGGATACACCGTGAGTGCACCCTCGCCCAACATCTAAAAATAACTCAATTCAATCACATGCGCAGGATCACTGACCTAAATTCACACACAAATACAAGAAAAACAACGCACAACTTCTCAAAGAATGAGGCACATCTAGCCTATAGGCCTTCCACATAATTATGGTCAACGTGATGTGCATTGACAAACCCTTCTAATGATCCTTCACTTCTTCCATCCTTTTTCGTATCGTTTGTATTTTTTGTTCCAATTCGTGGATCACTTTTGGTCCTACTAGGACCCCATCCTCGAGTCAATCCCAAATCAAAGGTGGTCGACATAGTCGCCTGTAGAGAAATGCAACGGTGCCATATTCAAGGTACCTTGATGGTTTTTGTTGCATGGAAACTCGACCAGTGACAAGAACTATTCCCAACATTTATGTTGGTCCAACACACACATACGCAACAAAACCTTCCAAAATTTCTTCATTCATTCAGTCAGCCTATCTATCTCAGGGACATGTTGGACTAAATTTCAGTGGTGTTCCCAAGGCCTCTTGGAAAATCATCCAAAATTGTCTTGCAAACACTGATTCCCTTATCAAACATGATTCTTTTGGTATGTCTCACAGTCTTAATATCTCATTGATATAAACTCTAGCTATACCTGATGCCTGATGCGTCGCACGCACAGGGAAAAAATGTGAACTCTTCAACAGAGTGTCCACTATCAAGAAAATCTATTCGTGCCTCCTTGTTGTCAGCAGAAATTTCCCCAATGAATTCCATCAAAATGACCTCCCATTTCGATTCCAGAATAATGTGTGGCCGTAGCAATCCCATCAGATGTCTATGTTCATCTTTCACTTACAAACCTGCTAGACATATCACCATGCAGTTAACGATGTTCACCTTTATCCCTTCTAGAAGAATAAGGGCTTAAGGTCTGTCCTCATCTTCACGACTCATGGATGAGCCATGTACACAACTCTATGAGCTTTGTATAAGATCAAAACTTCCCAATTCATCATTGGGCAGTAATTAGATCTGGTTATTACATCTCAATGATCTATCATTGTCCACAGTATATCCCTCAATTTTGGTACTATATCCCTCAATTTTGGTACCAACATGGTGTCTTGTTAGATAGAATTCCTTAACCTCCTTATACCAGTCATCGTCACACTATAGTTAGAATCATTTCATGAATATTCGTTTGAATAGGCACCACCGACAATATATGTGGTGTTTGACTGAATGCATCCACAACACTATTCAATGTTCCTATTTTGTAGGTAATCTCAAAATCGTATTCGCTAAGAAGTTCTGACCAACACCTTTGTCGCGCATTCAAGTCACTTTTAATAATAATGTGTTGCAAACCACATTGGTCTCTTTTTTGTTTGTTTGAAATTATGTCCAATCAGGTAGTGTCCTTGCACTCTCACAGCATACAAAGTGGCTAATAACTCCAAGTCATGTGTCACGTAGTTTTCCTCATGATTCCTTAACTTTCTTGAGATGTAAGTGATCACTAGATCGTTTGGCATCAAGACTCCACCTAAGCCTTCCTTGGATGTGTCTGTGCATACCAAGAAGTCCTCATCCATGTCAGAAAATTTTAGTATTGACGCTGTCGTCAAAAACTTCTTAAGCCTTCAAAATGATTCTGTGCATTTCTCGGTCCACACAAACTTATTTTTCTTCCTCTGACATTCTGTAATCAGATTGTTATCTTCAAAAAACCCTCGACAAACCATGGATAATATCCTTCTAATCCGATGAAGCTACACATTTTTGGGACATTCGTCGATGTAGGCTATTCCATAATAGCCTCTACCTTCACTGGATCCACAACGATACCTTCACCGAAGATAACATGCCCTAAATAATGAATATTCCATTGATAAAAAGAGAATTTCGACAGTTTCCCAAATGACTTTTTCTCTCGAAGACACTGTAGTACCAAGCGCAAATGTTTGACATGTTCTTCCATTGTCTGAGAATAAAATCAAAATATCATCAATGAATACTTGAATGAACTTGTCCAAGTATTCGCGAAACACCCCATTCATCAAGCTCATGAATACCCCGGAGGCGTTTCTCAATCCTAATGGTAAAATGGTAAACTTGTAATGTCCAAACCTCGTCATGAATGTGGTCTTTGTTGGGTCACAAAAATACGACACTTTGTTCATCTTTCATATACCATTTGTTTCCTTTATTTCCATTTCATTCTTCCATAAAACCATAATTATCATCACTTTCATAAAAACATATAGGTTTACATTTCCATTTTCCAAATTATTTATTTTGAGTATTTTTAAGAGAATTTGTGACTAAATATTAGAAAACTTACATATTTTCATTATATCTCAAAGTTGGATGAGTTTTGTGATGACTACAGGTATATTTGAAGATTTTCACAAAGTAAAAAATCACCACCTAGCTTCAAATACGGATTTCACCTTCAAGCTTTGATTTGGAGATAATCATTCAAGCTAACTTCAAGGAGAAGATCATGGATAGAATATCTTATCTAAGATATTTGTGGAGGATTTGAAGGGATAGGTTGAGAGAAAAGTGGATCTGTAATTATGAGTTTGTCATCTTTATTCATGTATAAATAAGTGGGTTCTCTCCTCATTTGGGAGAAGGACTCTCTCTAGAATAGAGAATAGAAGAATAGAACGTTTGAGCTTTGATTCATAGTCTTGTAGTTTTGAGATAGTGATTTTCATTATTTGTCATGTATTGGATTGTTTTAATGCAAGATTTTACTTTCTCATAGTGGTTTGTCATTTACCTTTTTGTCGTGTGTTGTTGTAGATGCTTTTTAAATGCTTTCATTAGATTTAATTCATGTACTTTCATGTTTTCATAGATTAATTTTAGCTTTCATATTTTTGTAGTTAGATTCAATTTCAATAGTTTTCATAAGTTGGATTCAATTTCAGTTTATTTCATAGTTAGAGATAGTTTTAGTTGCAAGGTTTATTATATTAATTTCCTTTGATGCAATTTCATACTTTTTAGATTTTAGATTTAGTTTAAGTGTTTCCTTTTGAATGTTAGAGTAGAATAGTTTGCTTTAGCCCTGCATATACTTTGCGTACATCTCATAAGATTACGACTCCAGACTGATAATTTATGTCGCAATTACTATCATATAATTCGCTCAACAGTCTTATGAATTCCTTCCTCCTTGACTCGTAACTGGTGATACCCTGACCTCAAGTTGATCTTTGAAAACACCGTCGCAGCTTTCATCTGATCAACAGGTTTTCTAATCTTGAAAACATATATTGGTTCTTGATTATTTCCTTGTTCAATTGACAATAGTCAATGCAGAGTCTCCACGAGCCATCCTTCTTCTGTAGGAAAATAACAAGTGTACCCCAAGATAACATACCTGGAAATATAAGTCCTAGGTCCAACAACTCCTTCCATTGGATTTTCAACTCCTGTAACTCAGAGGTTGAAACATGATAAGGCGCTCTTGCTATCTATTCAGTTCCAATATTTCAAGTCGATTATAAACTCCAACTCCTTTGTGGCGGCAATCTGAGTAATTTTCTTGAAACACATCAGTAATACCTGTGCCATGGGAAGGTCCTTTAAATACTTTCATCACAACCTTGTCATTCAACACCAAGATTGCATATATCTTGCATCCCTGTGCATGATCTTCTATACAGGTAGGGAAGAAATGAACCTCTGGGGTACTCCTTGGTTCCTTCCTACAATCACTTGTCTATGTCCCTCATCATCGACCAAACTCAACCATTTCATCTTACAGTTGAGTATTGCCTCATGCGATTTCAACCAGTCCATACTAACCATGTCGCCAAGATATTACACTATTCCCCAAGTTAAAGAGATAGTTCATACCCCTTCCTCCAACCATCCGGTTGGCACCAGAAGCCATATGGACGAATCTAAACTCGTCGTGTTGAATTCCTTTACCTGAATCCCTTCAACACGGTACTAGGAATAGATATCTGTGTATCATCGGGAGCTCACAAATACTAAAGTTTGGTCAGTGATGGTAGCTGACACCTCAACCACAATGGTCATGTGCTCGACCTGGCAGTTCTTCACAATGATCATGAATCCTATGGGCCTTTCCCATATCCACCATGGTAGTGTGTCCTATTGACCCAACCACTCTGTCCCTTTCAACTGGACAATATTATTGGTATGGTGGCTCTACACATGACCATCACCCCTCTCCGGTCTTGTACTCCTGGACACAAAGTACAATTCATTGTCCTACCAGCCTATGATCGTAGTTTATTTTGTTGACAAGCCTAACTGTGGTTGTTGGTGGTCATCCCCTGTAGGGGGTCTTCTACTGAGGAACCCATCATAGTGGTGTCGTGAACAAGGGTTCTATAGACATATATTTATACCAAGATGTATTGTTTGGTTGGCGTCCAATGCTGTTGTGCACCAGATGTTTTCAGTCTAAACAGTTTTGTAGGAGTCCTTCCCTGATTCCCACGGTCAATTCTTCCTTAGCTATGAGGCCTACTATACTACATCATGGAACACCTGAGGAATTTAGATCCTCACTTTTGCATGAAATATGGAGTTAAGGTTGATCATGAACTTGCTTATCTCTATATTCTTCGTGTTCATATGTAGGGAATACCGAAGTAGCTCCATAAATCTGGTCTCATAATCTCGCACTGTATGACCACCCTTTCGTAAGGAGTTGAACTCATTAATCTGGAACTCAATGAATTGCTTTGACAATTACTTCTCTCAGAACAGTTCCTCGAATCATCCCTATAACATGGCTTCAAAGACCAGGTTGCATTGAGGTAGGAGAGTCTTCCACCATAGAAGAGAACACCCCTTTAGATGAAGACTTCCATGCGGACCTTCGTGCTGTAGGTTGTCACCACGAAGCACAAATCACATCTCCTTGTTCTCAAGACATGCCTTGATGGTTGAGCCATCCGTGGCACTCACGAACTTGAGAACTTAACCTTCTCGATTTCTCCATGAATGCTACTAGTCTGGCTGGGGCGCATTGAGGACCATTAGGGGCAAAGGTGCCCTAGCCTCATCATTATGCAAACAGTTAAATAAAGCCTCTGACATTTCCCTAGAAGGACATTGTCATATCTTCCACATCCCGCACAACAATCTTCTCATGCCCAAAAACTTGTTCTTCTACTTGGGGTTGAGACCCCTAGGGAACTGGCGCTTATGGAGGTGTCGCACCTCCTCCCCTAGCACCACGCTGTGAATCTCTATGATGTCCTCTAACCATGATTACCGCATGTACATGTTAAAATTTTAATTAGTGCTAAGTATTATTCAAGGGTTTAGTTCATTGGAAGGCATGACTATTAATAGTCATAGGGTTGAACCTGCTCTGACACCACATGTGAGGACCCCGCCGTTACGACAACCAAGCGATGTACAACAGGTCAATTTTTTTTTTTTTAAGGATGTGTTAACAATTAAAAAATTATAATAAATAGTATACATCATCGACACATCGATTACAAAATGCAATCATTTGTCATTAAATTTCATTTCATGCGAGATGTCTAATTACAAACTAGTCTTAAATGACATTAAAATTTTAGGCTGCAAAATAAGTAATCAATTTATTTTCACGTCACAATTACTACCAATGAAGCATCCCAACAATGGTCAATCTACATATCATATTTTAAGTTAATTGGTGCAAACTACCTATGAAGCATTTCAACAAAAACCACTACAATCACAAACAACCCTTTTTCGAGGGGTACAATTATAATCTACTATCCATTCATTCCTTCATGCAATACTGAGAGAAAATTGCCCAAGTATAATACACAAGATGTCATAAACATCACAAGAGCACAAGAAATGTTAGTGTCTGAAATAATCTATTCTAAAAGTTGTCATTAAAAGTAAGGTCAGTTCCATCTAGTCTAAGCTTTGATGCCAATTATTTTAAGCCTTGTAATCTGACAAAATTCAATATCAACTGCCATCCCAAATGTGAAGTCAAAAATCAACCTCTTAAGATCAAGTATAAGATTTTATGACAGGAATAAAGGTCCAACGATGAGGCTCTGACAAGATCATCTTCCTAGGAGTTACCTAAGGGCTTTGCTACTACTAGTATCCTTTAAGGACTTTAACTTTAAAACTTAACAAACACCTTTTCCTAGTTTGTTACAACTAGGAGATATATAACCCTTGTCAATCTCCATTCTTTCCTCAATGGAACCTGTGGTTCAAAGACAAATAATACTCTCTAGAGAGAACAACCTTAGGCCCAACCTTGTCTAAATCACCAACATTCATCTTACCCTAAGTCGATAAGACTACCTTTATGGAAACGCATATCCTTACGTTTCTCCCTTCCTGGTAGAGGCAACATGACTAGCCAGTACCATACATCGAGTCTACCATTCCATCAAGAGTATTCACAATCAAATCCTTCAACTATATCGACTCTTCTCTCCTCAATTGATGGCATCCCATCTGTGAGGATTCCACTTCCTTGACTTCTAACGTAGCCTATTACCTATATCATTTTGGAACAATGCCTCTGTTCCAAGGGTGGGTGTATCAACCCCACCTCTTTTCGAACTAGGAGCACAGGCGTCATATCGGTTATTATCTTTGATAAGCTAAAGACAAGATACTTTGGAAAAACTCCCCAAATGTGGGATGAGATTAAGGATCTTTTGGGTCAAAAATGATCTTGAATAAAGGTAATTGATGCTTGTTCCCTAGGCAAATCGGTCGATGCTTCTGAGGGTTCGAATAAATCTAGTTTTCGAAGAAGGGTAATCAGGGTAATTCCCAAGAAGAAAGGTGGTGTCTGAAATTACTCTCGACACGCATTGATCGAGGTAGATATCGGTGGCCACCCACCTTTTCCAACTCGCTCAAAACAATTTTCTGGCAATTTTGGCAATTTACTATTTTTAGCAGTTTTTAACTTCTAGGGCCATTTTGAGGGCCTAAATGAATGTTTTTTTGGGATTTAACTTCTTAGTGATAGTTGAAGGCTCATATTGAGCCCTTAAAATGAATCTCCTTGACGATACCTTTCCAATGGGCTATCATTCTCCTAGAATGTAGATCGTATGAAAAAGTTACAACCCTGTGAAGTTGATGTACTAACTTACCCAAATGGGGCCCACATGAATTTTGGTGCTTCATCTCCTAGGGTTAGGTTTTTGGATGTATATGGTTTTTGAAATTCCTATTTATTATAAAAAG
>ML835230.1:0-29199 GCA_009831015.1 Picea engelmannii | reverse complement strand
CAGCCATTAGGGAATGGCCTACTCCGAAAACACTCACAGAACTGAGGGGATTCCTGGGCCTATGCACATACTATAGGAAATTTGTCAAAGGGTTTTCTCAACTGTGTGCACCCTTGACCGACCTGACCAAAAAGGGGTCCTTCGAATGGAATGATGAGGCCCAATTCACGATGGAGAAAATGAAAGAGGTCATGAGCACCTGCCCAATTCTAGCTCTTCCTGATTTCGGCATACCCTTCACTTTGGAGTGTGATTCCTCGGGGGAAGGTATACGGGCCATGTTGATGCAGAATAGGCACCCCCTTACCTATGAAAGTTGAAAACTCAAGGGTCCTGAACTACTTTACAGCATTTACGACAAAGAAATGCTGGCTATCATGCATGCACTAGCCAAATTCAGGCAATATTTGGTAGGTGCAAGGTTTGTGGTCAAATCAGACCATAACAGTCTTAAATATCTATTATAGCAAAAGGATTTGAATGAAAGACAACAAAAATGGGTAAGCAAAATACAAGCCTATGACTTTGACATTGAATTCGTCAAAGGGAAGAAAAACACAATGGCCGATGCATTACCCAAAAGGCCATCCATTTTTGCCATGTCTGGTATGTCAGTCGAATGGAAGGAACACTTGATAGTGGAATATGCAAAGGATCAGTTCACTTGTAAACTGTTGGATGGGCAAATACAGGATGACAACTTTAGGGTCATAAATGACCTCATCTATTACAAATGCCGTATCTTTTTAGTTCCTGGATCAACTCTCAAAGATAAGATCCTGCATGCATATCATAACTCACCAGTAGCAGGGCATCAAGGCATTAGTAAGATGTCCAGGTAGGTGAGAGAGAGGTTTGCATGGAAAGGCCTCAAGGAAGATGTGATGAAGCATGTCAAAGAATGCACTACATGCCAAGAAAACAAGGATGAGCACACACACCCTGCAGGACTGTTGCAGCCCCTACCTATTCCAGAGCACAAGTGGGAAAGTATATCCATGGATTTCATCACCGGGTTGCCTAGAGCACAGGGAAAAGATTGCATTTTCGTGGTGGTAGACAGGTTGACGAATTTTTCACACTTTTTTCCCATAGCCACAGACTTTAGTGCAACACAGGTGGGCGAATTATTTTTCAGAGAGGTGTTCAGACTACACGGCCTACCCAAAATCATCATCAGTGACAGGGACAACAGATTCATGATTACGTTTTGGCAGGAGTTGTTTAGATTAGTGGGTACGACATTGACTCCTAGTACTAGCTATCACCCTCAGATGGATGGTCAGACTGAGATAGTCAGTAAATGGGTGGAAGGTTACCTCAGAAACTACGTAGCAGGACAACAAAAAGCATGGGTCAGATGGTTACATTTGGGAGAATATTACTACAACACCACCCAACATATGTCCATTGGCATGTCACCCTTCAGAGATTTATATAGCTATGATCCTTTATCATTTGTGGAGATTGCATTTGGCGACAGTAGGGCTCCGATGGTACAGGATTGGATACAGCAGAGCCAAGATATTCTCAGGGAATTGAAGGATCATTTACTGAGGGCAGAAAACCAGCAAAAGGTCCAAGCAGACAAGCACATAATTGATCGTACCTTTGAGGTTGGCGATTTAGTCTATTTGAGGTTGCAACAATATAGGCAAGCCTCCATTAAGAGAAGCAGAGCAGAGAAACTGCAACCATGTTTCTTTGGAACTTACAGAGTCAGCAAGAGGATAGGGGCAGTAGCTTATGAGCTAGAGCTTCCACAGGGTAGCAAAATTCACAATGTCTTCCATGTCTTGTGCCTTAACAAGGCCCTCGATCAACACGTCAGGCCTATTGAGGCACTGCCTCCCATGGATGAGGAGGGACAACTTGTTTTGATTCCATAGGAGGTGTTAGATGTCAGAGAGAAGAGGCTCGGAAGCCGAAGCATCAAGGAGTATCTGATCAGGTGGAAGTATTTACCCATTGATGATGCTACTTGGGAGCAGGAGCATGTGGTTAGAGAAGCAGGTTTGGAATTGCTTGACGACAAGCAATTTCAAGCAGGGGAGACTGTAATGTCCCCCACCTCTTAGAGAGGTGATGATGAGACTCAGTGACCTGGGCACCCCCACTAGGTCATAGCCTCACACTGAGGGGGGAAAGGTCAAGAAGTTAAAAGTTATATTTTTAAGTTGAATTAAGAAAGGAAAAGGATAAAGGAGTAAAAGATAACTCAACAGAAGAATAGAAGATTAACCCTGGGAGTTAACCTAACTCAACAAAGAATTAGAAGGAAAAGTATAAGTAAGAGGCTGGGGTGCACCTATTATTCATTCTGGTTTTGGATTAGCATTTTCTATTGCTCTTGAGCATTCAGTTTGGGGGTTTTGTTGTACAAACCCTTGGGAGCAACTCAGTGGTGAAATATCCACTCACCTTGTTCCATAGCTTGGTCTCGGGGATGAAAGACTCCTCCACACCATTCTATTCTCAGGGCCAATTTATCGAGGGAGGTTTGATCCAGCTTATCCTGAGGGCCTGGGGCCATTCCGACATTTGGGTTTTGTTTGCAGGGGCAGGACCATCAATTTGAAGGATTTTCTGGAGGGTTATCATTATTCTATATTTTTCTGCAGATTGGGATGTCGCGGAGCCATAGGGGACGTCCTGTGATTCAGTAAAACTTAGATCTAGGGAGATATGCTTGAGATTTGAGTCTGAAACTTCTCCCACGGGATTCTCGTAGCCCGATCTATATTCTTGGAGAGTTTCAGAGCATTTGGAGGCCTCCTTCAATAGGGCCGAACCATCTAGGGTTTCAGTCATCTAGTGGGGCACACCATTCAGTGGAGAATTCAGATCTACGGAGTTTGAGAGTGGATTTGAGAATTTCAACATTTGGGTTTTCGTTACAGTTGCCCGATCTATAATTTGGAATATTTCTTAGGATGATTGGACACTTTTGGTAGTAGGGAAGAATTATTCAGGGCTTCAGCAGTCTAGTAGGGCGTGGCTCAGATCCACTTGATTTAGACTTCATTGTATATCCAGCCTTTGGAGGCTTATTTTGTATTGTTGGGAGCATTTTGTAGCAGCTCATATCTATTTCTTGTACGACAATATGAGGTTTATGCCAGATTGGCCATCTATTGTATTGATCTTACATTGCCCATAACAAAAAGGTTAGATCTTTGCTTGTGCTTCTACATCTTGAATATATTGTGATCTCCATGTGTTGATGAATCTTGTATGCACTTAGTAACTCAATAAATTAGTAGTAGTTAGTGATTCCAAGAAATAATTTGGTTTGGGATCATTACATAAAAGGCACCCTGCTGCACTTCATAGTTCATAACAGAAGCCATAAAAACCTCATCTCAGTAGAGATTGTCAAGCGGCTAGCCCTGCCGATAATGCCGCACCCACAACCCTACACCATTGGATGGCTCCACCAGGGAAGCGATCTCTGCATCAACCAATAGTGCCGAATGTCATACAACATCAAGCACTTCAAAGAAGAGTTATTGTGTGATGTAGCTCCTATCGAATTTTGTAATGTTCTTTTGGGCCAACCTTATTTATGGAAACATCATGTTGTATATGAGTCTAGGCCTTGTAGTGTTATTATTACTTTGATTAGGAAATTGTACAGGATACCCAAGGCAGTCCCTCCTAGTGTTATTTCCTTGATATTTTCCAAGCAATGTGGGAAGGTCATCTCTCAAATCGAGAAATTTGTCTTTTTTGTTATTTTCTCTCAGAGTGAGCGAAAGATCGTAGCCATATCCAGGGCCTCCATGGTCGATCTCTCCACACAACAAAATAAAGTGGATAAGGTCATGGAAGAATACTCAGATATCTTCTCCTCTCTTACCAGGGTAACTTTGCACTGCCAGGTCAAGCATCCCATCGATTTGACCTCAAGGGGAACCACCCAATGGGCTAGTCTACCACCACTCTTTGTTAGAAAATGAAGAGATCAAGAGGAAGATTCAATAACTACTTCACAAGGGGAACATACGTCCCATATAATCTCCTTGTGGGAGCCTAATCATTTTGGTGCAGAAGAAAGACGGGAGATGGAGACTCTGCACTGATTACCGGGCTCTGTATAAAATCACAGTCTGAAATCGGTACCCATTTCCCCAAATCAATGACCTCCTTGATCAGGTCATAGGGGCCAAATACTTCAGTAAGATTGATCTGAATTCTGGGTACAACCAGGTCCCAATAGAATAGAGAGATGTAAGGAAGACTGCCTTCAAGTAAAAATAAGGTCTTTTTGAATGGTTGGTCATGCCCTTTGGTTTGAAAAATGCTCCAACAAATTTCATGAAGATGATGGATGATATCCTACGACCCTTCACCAATAATTTTTTAGTGGTTTATTTGGATGACATCCTCATCTACAACAAGACTTGGGCAGAACACTTGTAGCATATTCAACAGGTTTTACACATCCTATAACAACACAAACTATATGCAAACTTGGAAAAATGCTCCTTCAACATGGACAAGGTCCATTACTTAGGATACATTGTTAATCAACATGGTGTGCATGTGGATCTAGCCAAGATCTAGGTCATTCGTGACTAGCCAACGCCAACCACACTCACTGAACTTCAGATCTTCTTGGGCCTCACCAATTTCTATCATAGGTTCGTGTTGGGATTATCTCATATGGCATGGGCCCTTAGCCAAGTAATCAGGGGTCGTGGTAAGGAAAAATTTGTGTGGGGCCTATCCCAACCACAAGCCTTCAATGACTTGAAGAATCGTTTGTGCTCATCCCTAGTACTTTCATTACTGGACCTGCAACATCCCTTTGATATAGAGACAGATGCTTTAGACTATGTTGTGGGTGTCCTTCTCACTCAACACGGCCACCCTGTGGCATATAATAGTGAGACACTATTAGATGTTGTTCGTAAGTACCCTACTTACGAAAAATAAATTTACTCCATTGTGCAAGCCTACCGCCAGTGGAGACATTGCATTCTTGGGAAGGAGACATTCATCCATATTGATCACAAGCCACTACATTTCATGCATACCCAAGGAAAATTACAGAATGATCACCATCAAAAGTGGTCCACACACTTACAACAGTTCCACCTCAACATCAAGTATAAAACATGAAGTACCAACAATTTTTTTGATTTCCAGCATAGCTACAACCGATCCCTTCATATCTCAACTAGCCACAGCCCTTTTCAGGTGGGGTTGGGATTCCAAACATTAGTCCCCATGGATGTTTCACTACCCCTGGTGACCATCTCAGTCGACTCATCCCCTGCTCCACTAGAAGCTAACAAAGCCACCCAATTCATTGGGCAGATCCAACACATTCGCCAGCAGGTTCAGGATATTCTATAGAATTCTAATGCCAAGTACAAGCAATACCATGATCAACATTGGGTGCCACATAAGTTTCAGGTGGGAGACAAAGTTTGGTTGCACTTGTAGAAAGAGCGCCTTACAGGGATCCATCAGAATATTCTCCCACTCCTTTATGTGTCGTACACCATCACCAAGGCTATGGGATGAGAGTCTTTCCTATGTCCAGCATAGCTACAACCGATCCCTTCATATCTCAACTGGCCACAGCCCCTTTCAGGTGGGGTTGGGATTACAACCATTAGGCCCCATGGATGTTGCACTACCCTTGGTGACCACCTCAGTCGACTCATCCCCTGCTCCACTAGAAGCTAACAAAGCCACCCAATTCATTGGGCAGATCCAACACATCCGCCAACAGGTTCAGGATATTCTATAGAATTCTAATGCCAAGTACAAGAAATGCCATGATCAACATTGGGTGCCACATAAGTTTCAGGTGGGAGACAAAGTTTGGTTGCACTTGTAGAAAGAGCGCCTTACAGGGATCCATCAGAATATTCTGCCACTCCTTTATGTGTCGTACACCATCACCAAGGCTATGGGATGAGAGTCTTTCCTATGTCCAACATAGCTACAATCGATCCCTTCATATCTCAACTGGCCACAGCCCCTTTCAGGTGGGGTTGGGATTCCAACCATTAGGCCCCATGGATGTTGCACTACCCCTAGTGACCACCTCAGTCGACTCATCCCCTGCTCCACTAGAAGCTAACAAAGCCACCCAATTCATTGGGAAGATCCAACACATCCTCCAACAGGTTCAGGATATTCTATAGAATTCTAATGCCAAGTACAAGCAATACCATGATCAACATTGGGTGCCACATAAGTTTCAGGTGGGAGACAAATTTTGGTTGCACTTTTAGAAAGAGCGCCTTACAGGGATCCATCATAATATTCTCCCACTCCTTTATGTGTCGTACACCATCACCAAGGATATGGGATGAGAGTCTTTCCTATGTCCAGCATAGCTACAACCGATCCCTTCATATCTCAACTGGCCACATCCCCTTTCAGGTGGGGTTGGGATTCCAACCATTAGGCCCCATGGATGTTGCACTACCCCCGGTGACCACCTCAGTCGACTCATCCCCTGCTCCACTAGAAGCTAACAAAGCCACCCAATTCATTGGGCAGATCCAACACATCCGCCATTAGGTTCAGGATATTCTATAGAATTCTAATGCCAAGTACAAGCAATACCATGATCAACATTGGGTGCCACATAAGTTTCAGGTGGGAGACAAAGTTTGGTTGCACTTGTAGAAAGAGCGCCTTACAGGGATCCATCAGAATATTCTCCCACTCCTTTATGTGTCGTACACCATCACCAAGGCTCTGGGTGACAATGCTTTTGAGCTCAATATTTTCCCTTTCCTTGGCCTGCACCCAGTCTTCATTATGGCTCTCCTTTGGCGATATTTCCCACCATTATTGGACACCTTAGAGATCACAGAGCAGTTGACACCAAAATATCTCAACCCTGATTGCATGCAACAAAAATCCAATGATCATATTGTGGACACACATATCAAGGACACTCGAAAACAAAAGATCCATCTTTATCAAGTCATCAAAGTAGGGCAACTCCTACACCAAGGAAAGTGGCTCACCCAGGGCCAAATTCAGTAGGTATTTCCTCATCTGATGGGGGAAATCAATGCAATGGAGACAAATGCTTCCTAAGTGTTAGCGACATTTCTTGTCCCAGGCACAAGAGTATTCAGGTCTGCAATATGCATGAGAAGCGCTCGAGAGCAGCATGGAAAAATTTCGTTTTAAGGCTTCCAAGCACGTAAGGGGGTGAATTTATGTTGTCGATGGTCGAGATTCATTCATGAGAACAGATCAATGATCATCAGGATTTCGGGGCTACCAAGTTAACTGGTATATAGCATCAGAGAAAGCACCTATATTTCAAGACTAAATCTGGGTCGTCCGATCCAGCGACACATCGTGCGAGATCTGGTTGGCATATCGGCATTCGGGAATTTGTTAGGTGAAAATCCCTCATCATCTCACACCACGAAACCCTAAACCCTGAATTGTCGAAAGCACCTAGAGTCGAGCCCACAGTATCACGAATCAGCCTCAACTATTCATCCATAGGAGACACTTGGTGCACGATTAGGCTCCTCACCTTTTCGCCCATCACGTTTTCAAGGCGCAAAAAATAGCCCCATCATATCCCCGATGTGCGAGGTGCCGGGAGTGTCCAGGACCCGGGCCCACAACATCACCGAGTAAGTTTAGGACTGTTAGATCTGAGAGAGATGTGTGGCGCTCGATTAAGCCATCTTGGCATTTCTCTCATCCCCACTATGAATGAGCAAGGATTAACTCCTTCTATTCACGAACGCCAAAAGCGCTTTGGGAATTGACTTAGGGTCACAGCCCGTGGGAACCTGGGAAAGAAAGGAGCTGTGAAAAAAGAGGCTAAAGGCGTCAAGTCTAATTGCCAAAGGGATCATCGTGATCTCCATGCGCCATTTGAATCAGCCTCGAGCCTGGTTTTCACTTGAAGTAAATGAAGGTAAGAAAGAGTGGTTGAAACCTCTCTTCATGCATTAAGTGCAAGATATGGAGAGCCTGGCCAGCGGTCTTCTCAAGAGGGTCCTGTGTACCCATTTGTCTAGAGAGGCCAAGCCGAGTTCTTGACTAGCCAGAGGAGGTCTGCACACGCTAACTCGACATTTACTAACTCAGCTACTCCCCCTGCAGGAGCCATGCACAGTTAAGGTGGCGTCCAACAAAGAATATCTGTCCGAATTTGGCTGAGGGGACGCCAAACCTTGGATGACCGAGGACACCTCTAATAGGCAATTTTCTCTGAGTATATAAGCTCAGTCTTTGTATTTTGTAAGGGATCGATGGTAGAGCTAAGCTACCGATTGTAAAGTTTTAACACAGAGTCTAATTCTTTCGTTATGTATTGGTATGTAAGATATCTTGTTTAATAAAAGACAGTCTTTTCACTCCATCTGGTTTTCATATCATACTGAGAGAGTTCGTGATCGACTGATTCATGCAAATAATTGCAATTATGTTATGATAAAGGATTTATTGTTTCATTATTGTATTCTCTAGTTTTCTGCATTTGAATGTAAGAAGATATTGCATTTAGATGTTTTCCTCTATAGTCTGTTAGAGACCTGATGTTTATGACAGACCCTTGCATCCTTTTGACACAAGTCTTCCCCCTACTCACCCTTACTACAACTCACTGTCTAAATTTTATCTAAGACCTTGTTTGCCCATGCATGCCCGACCTAGTTTCTGAGATAGAGCCACATCGTCTTGATTTAAATTCCATTTGATCACCCCATTAAAACAACTTATGACATAAACTGATGGGCGTCGGGCTCTACTTCTGCTGCAATCCAAGAGTGACTTCTGACGCTAACTTTTCTGGCACCGTTGTTGGGGACGAAGTTGAAGATTTTCCCTGGGCAGAACAACATTGAGCCTATGATTCTGAAGGTGCATCAGACAGAGCCCTTAAATATTGCTACTGTGCACCTGGCGACTCCACTATGGTGATTCCATTGTTTCCACTTCACTGTTTCAGCTGTAGCTATTGTTAGCACACCTTAATGCTGACCCTAAGGAGCTTTCTCGAAAAGGTTTCAACAGCTACTTTCTCAGCCTGAGAAGCTTCCTCGGGTAACAACAATGTTAAGATCTGGCCTTTGATGCTGAACAAGGACCAGAAACATTCGAAGCTGTAAATATTTCACCTGGAAACTCCATGATTCAAGGATCGATTGGCGACTCCATTGGTTTGATATGGAGAAAATCCTTGCTCGCAGGTTTGCTCCTTTTAATTTTTCTGCTATTGTTGGTTTGCCTAATGTTGTCGCCTCTCCGAATGAATGGGGCGATTATTTACCCATATTTGGAAAGCGTGAAGATGAAAACCCTGCTCAACACCTCAGTGAGTTTCATGAACTCATGCGTCAGTGGGAGATACATCATGAGGATGTATTATTGAAAATGTTCATGTTCTCGTTAGAAAGAGATGTGCATAAATGGTATCATTCTTTACCCCCTGCTAGCATTTCTTCACTCTCAGAGTTTCATGCATCTTTTGTCGCCTATTACCAAGAGTTGTATCCCCCTGTGTTAGTTTGTCATAACTGTAGTGAGGGATACCACAACTCTATACCAGATGAAGTTGTTTTGGACGTAGGCTATGAGGATGATCCTGATGACCTGGGTCAGAGCTCCGCCCTTTCTCCTCCCCATTCGTCTGAAGTAGGGGGGGTTATGAGAATGATGAATTTCCTAGGGAAGAGGATGGCGCTTTGAGTGAACTAGTGGTGCAGGCAATATTCCCCACTCCCCAGTCTGCAAAATTGGAATCTGAAGGCAACAAAAAGGATTTTCCAGTCTTCGAGGCAGATGATCTAAGCAACTCTTTTGAAGAGATTATTGAAGATTTTTTGGATGTGTTAGCATCTTCCCCCAATGAGCCTGCTGTCTCATATTTAAACAAGGAGGCCATTGTGGAAGAGGATTATTCTTTCTTCCTTCATGAGATTTCCCATGATGTATTTACATTTGGGATTGAAGAGAAGGATCGGGAGACCGTTCCCTTTTTACAAGATGGGGAAGTGCATGAAAAAGAGGAGGAGGAACCAGAGGAACAACTGAGCGTGCATTTCATGTTCTATCTGGAGCCAATCAACAAACAACCACTGCCTAATATCAGTGAGCCTGCGTCAATTTTCCTCCTACCTGTGCTTATCAGAGATATTCAGTGGTAGGTGGACAACTGTGTAGCACATGCGGTTGTTTGTCACCAGTTTTTCAGGATTGGCCACTCATTCTATGACCCTGTCAGCAAGTACATGGAGTGGCATTTCCCCTATGCCTTGGAGCCACCCTATTTCATATCAACTCCAGCCTGTAAGGAGGATTTGAAGAGTGTAACCGTTCTGCTATCACGGTTACACCATCTGCTGATGATCATTGACAGAAGGAAGGAGCTTCTATCCAGGAAGCTGCTTGAATGGCTATGGTGGAAATCTACTTTCACATAGCCCCATGTAAAGTGTTTTATTAGTTGAGGATTGTATATAAATAAGCTCCTTTGAGCATGTATCTTTATTTTGTTTTGTTGCTTTTATTTTTTGGCCTATATTTTTAGCAGCAAGATGTTTTGAGCCTGACTCCATAGCCCAATAGCAAGGCACTGAAGCTGTGGAATGAGTCCTTAGAGCATCGCAGGGACGAATCTAAACCCCATGGAGCCTAATGTTAGCAACATTTATTGTCCCAGGCACAAGAGTATTCAGGTCTACAAGATGCACGAGAAGCACTCAAGAGCAACATGGAAAAATTTCATTTTAAGGATTCCAAGAATGTAAGGGGGCGAAGTTATGTTGTTGACGGTCCAGATTCATCCATGAGAACAGATCAACGGTGATCAGGATTTCGGGGCTACCAAGTTAACCGGTATATAGCGTCAGAGAAAGCGCCTGTATTTCAAGACTAAATCTGGGTCGTCGGATCCAGTGACACATAGTGCGAGATCTGGTCGGCATATCGGCATTCAAGAATTCGATAGGTGAAAATCCATCGTCATATCACACCACGAAACCCTGAACCCCGAATTGCCGAAAGCTCTTAGAGTTGTGCTCGTAGTATCACGAAGCAGCCTCAACCATTCATCCAAAGGAGACACTTGGTGCGCGATTAGGCTCTTTGCCTTTTCCCCCATTGCATTTTCAAGGCGCAAAAAAAAGCTCCATCATATCCCCGATGCGCAAGGTGCCGCGAGTGTACAGGACCCGAGCCCACAACATCACTGAGTAAGTTCAGGACCATTAGATCTGAAAGAGACATGTGGCACCCGATTAAGCCATCTCGGCATTTCTCTCATCGCCACTATGAATGAGCAAGGATTAACTCCTTCTATTTCCGAACGCCGAAAGCGCTTTGGGAATTGACTCAGGGTCACAACCCGTGGGCACTTGGGAAAGAAATGAGCTGTGAAAAAAGAGGCTAAAGGCGTCAAGTCTAATCACCAAAGGGATCATCATGATCTCCATGCGCCATTTGATTTAGCCTCGAGCCTGGTTTTTGCTTGAAGTAAATGAAGGTAAGAAAGAGTGGTTGAAACCTCTCTTCATGCATTAAGTGAAAGATATGGAGAGCCTGGCCAGTGGTTTGCTTGAGAGGGTCCTATGTACCCATTTGTCTAGAGAGGCCATGCCGAGTTCTTGACTAGCCAGAGGAGGCCTGCACACGCTAACTCAACATTTACTGACTCGGCTACTCCCCCTGTAGGAGCCATGCACAGTTAAGGTGGCGTTCGACAAAGAATATCCGTCCGAATTTGGATGAGGGGATGCCAAGCCTTGGATGGCTGAGGACACCTTTGTTAGGCAATTTTCTCTGATTATATAAGCTTAGTCTTTGTATTTTGTAAGGGATCGATGGTAGAGGTAAGCTCCCGATTGTAAAGTTTTAGCACAGACTCTAGTTCTTTGGTTATGTATTGGTATGTAAGATTTCTTGTTTAATAACATAAAGTCTTCTCACTCCATTTGGTTTTCATCTCATACTAAGAGAGTTCGTGATCAACTGATTCATGCGAATGATTGCAATTATGTTATGATAAAGGATTTATTGTTGCATTGTTGTATTCTCCAGTTTTCTGCATTTGAATGTAAGAAGATCTTGCATTTAGATGTTTTCCTCTACAGTTTGTTAGAGACCTGATGTTTACGATAGACCCTTGCGTATTTCTGACACAAGTATTCCCCCTACTCACCCTTACTACAACTCACTGTCTGAAGTTTATCTAAGACCTTGTTTTCCCATGCATGCCCGGCATAGTTTCTGAGATAGAGCCACATCGTCTTGAGTTAACTTCCATTCGATCACCCCATTAAAAGAAATCGTGACATAAACTGATGGGCGTCGGGCTCTGCTCCTACTGCAATCCAGGAGTGACTTCCGACGCTAAAACTAAGGAGGGAGGATTGATCTATATGGATATTGGTGGCCACCCACCTTTTCCAACTTGCTCAAAACAATTTTCTAGCAATTTTGGCAATTTACTATTTTTAGTATTTTTTAACTTCCGAGGCCATTTTGAGGGCCTAAATGAAGGTTTTTTGGGATATAGATTCTTGATTATAGCCAAAAGCTATGATTGAGCCACCAAAATGAATATTCTCTACGATACCTTTCCAATGGGCTATCACACGCCTAAAACAAAGATCGTATGCAAAAGTTACGACCCCGAAAAGTTGTTGTACTAACTTACCCAAACGGGCCACACATGACTTTTGGCGCTTCATCTCCTAGGGTTAGGTTTTTGGATGTATAGGTTTTTTGACATTCTTGTTTATCGTAAAAAGGCCTCAGAGCCTCATTGTAATGATCTTTTTGCGAATGAGCACAACCATCACATCTCTTCTCAAAGATAAGCCGCCACCATTCCAACAAGCTTATTTTTCACTACATTTTATAGTTTCAGCTTATTTTCTTATTGAATATAAAACCAATTTTACTATATCTCTGTTATTCTGTGTTAAGCATATTTTAATAATATTTATTCATTTCGTTATGCTCATAAAATATGTATCACACGTCTGTCCTTGAATTCTCCCCTCCTTGCACCACTCACAGGACGTTGTGACTCTTAGGACATGTGTACACCCCTCCTTAATGATTGTGGGCTTAGAGAATGCATGCGTACCATCTTCTCACCCTTTATGCAATAGTTGTGAAGCATTCACACATTCTAAAATGATGAAAATTCGTATGCATATGAATGCAAATTCATTGCTGCAGGAATATATTGGGTTGCATTCGATACTAAATTTGTTGGAGCAGAATATCTTGGATGTAATAAAAAATTAAATTCATTGCGGAAGAAAATAATTGTTACATTCTAATATTAATTTTTGGTTGCAGCAAAGAGACAGGGAGGAATTATGAGAATTAAAAATCATTGTTGCAGTAATGGTTCATTGCATTCTAACAATAATTTTTGGTTGTAGTGAAGAGACAAGGAGGAATTATGAGAATTAAATTGTTGTTGCATAATGATTCATTGCACTCTAATAATAATTTTTGGTTGCAGTGAAGATACAGGGAGGATTTATGAGAATTAAAATTGTTGCTGCAGTAATGGTTCATTGCATTCTAATAATAATTATTGTTGCAACGAAGAGACAGGGAGGAATTTGAAGAATTAAATCGTTGTTGCAGTAATGATTCATTGCACTCTAATAATAATTTTTGGTTGCAGCAAAGAGACAGGGAGGAATTCTGAGAATTTAAAATCGATGTTGCAGTAATGGTTCATTGCATTCTAATAATAATTTTTGGTTGCAGTGAAGAGACACGGAGGAATTATGAGAATTAAATCGTTGTTGCAATAATGCTTCATTGCACTCTAATAATAAAATTTTTTTGCATCAAAGAGACATCGAGGAATTCTGAGAATTAAAATCGATGCTACAGTAATGTTTCATTGCATTCTAATAATATTTTTTGTTGCAGCGAAGAGATAGGGAGAATTTCTGAGAATTAACATCATTGCAAAAAAGATGACTTAGTTGCATATTCTTACAACCACCCTGGATGGAGATGGAACCAAAAATCTAGACAATAGTTCCTGTTGTTGTTACTGAGGTAGCTGGGACTTAAGGCAACTCACTTGAATTTAAGGATTCTAAGAAGGTCCACTATTATAATAGAAATAGCCAGTTCTACACCCTGATGTATCATGAGCATATAGCCGGTTTGAAGATGACATAGTCGAAGATGTTCTTACATAAGGCGCTCCTTCTGACCTCCCACTTGATAATCGTTGAAACTTCACCGATACCTCCCAACCAATAATAGGGGTACTCTCCTTTCCCCCTTAGCCCCCCTAGTCGAAAAGGGGCCACTCACAAACATAAACAGAACAAGCTAGTTCCCATCTTGCCTCACAAGGTCGATCTACCACTCTCTATCTGAGTTGGGCATCCCAACTCTCACAAGTAAAATCAGTCAAGAAAAATATGGCAACATAACCTTACGCATACCAGTCGTGATCCATACCCCTTCTCCCCTATTTCTTTTATAGAGTTCCTCTTAGTGACACTTCCATTTGCACATTAAATTCATTTTGTTAAAATTTAATTAGGAAAAATTATCCCCTTTACACTTGTCACCCGATCCCTTAGTTGCACCAGAAATTCATTTAATTAATTAATTAATTTTCCAATTTCCCTCACCCACCTAAAAGTGTTCCTAAGAACTCTCCTCGATGTCCCTTTATTCCCTCACATTACCTCAATGAATGAAGCATTTCTTAAAGCTTAGTTGAGTTCGAATTTGGAAAATTCTCTAAAATAGATTCCCTTCTATGTTCCACATTCCTTTTATATTTAAGTTTCCCCTTTTTGGTCTAAGTTCTAAATTAGCAAGTTTTGCACATAGCGAACAATTAATTTTTTTTGGATAAATTATTTCTCCTTTAATTTTTAAATTTGATTTTTCTTCATCCCCCCCTTTATTAATTGATTAATTAGTTTTATTGCTTAAACCCCAATTAGAACTATGCTCTAATTTCAACTATGCTTAGCAAAATTGTTTTTTTTAAGGGAAATTTTATAATTATTAAACTTTACTCATGCAACATTTATTTTAAGGCTGACTAGGTCAAAATGAGATATTGTTTTCTAGGTACCTTGGTTCATTGACTCATCAGTGTTAAAAACCACGACGTTCCCTTCAAGACGCACTACGTGATCCAAGGGTGCCACTCGTCTTTTGAATGATTTTGGTAGATGTCCAAACCTTTGATTCAATACTCCATCAGGCGACCTTGTGGGAGACTAAGGGCCTCTAAAGAATAAGGATCTTGCCTTATTGTGCACCCTTTAGAATCTTCGTGAGTGATTTTCTCAGTCTTCCCTCATGACATTGTGGATCTCTCAAACTAGGTAATAGTTAACCTATAGTTTGAGCCATGACGAGAGTGATAGTAGGTTGTGGCGGGGATGTTTCCACACCTCTCCCTCAATATCTTTGGTTTTCATGCGTGACCCCTTTACTCCAAATGTAAATCTTATTAGCAAGCAATAGTTAGCCTACATCCATCAAGTAAACATGTCAGTGATCCATAAACAACATCATAAAATGCTAGTCATATGTCACATATGCAATAACAAAAATCCTCAAACCATATATAGTCCACTCCCTGACTCAATTCAGAGTCCAAGGAGGTCCGTCAATGCCATCAACATCCTCAATCTGTCAATATTCCTTCACACTCAGAAGAAACCGATCAATAGCACTTGTCTATACATAATAACATAACATAACATCATAAATCACAATATCATCATCATAATCCATAAGCAAAGCAACCAATCATATAATGAATCGGTTCACTTGCACGTAAGTTTCCTCAAATAATAAGTCACATCAGGTGCACGCAAGAGCAAGATGTTACATTTTAGATTGGATTTGTTGGGATTAAGTTCCATTACATACTTTGAAATTCTCCTTTTCACAATGTTTTTAGTAAATCTTGTATCCATGTACAACTTGTAAATTTTGTGAATTTATATAATTAAGTGTAAGGTTGTCTAATCTAATAAATCATTATAAATACTTGAAATATGACAGTTAGTAGTTAGGATATTAAAAGTTTTTCATTTATTTATTATATAGATCCTTTCACCAACGAACGAATCTGTTAAACTCGTCACGGATAGTTACCTTAAACGACTTAGGTTACTTTTAAACAACCTTGGACCAAATTATTCCCTTTCAGTTGACGAGTGATCAATATCGTCCATCAACAAATGGTACTAGAAGGAGGGCCAGGATGACAAGTTGGCCTTGTGGAGTCTTTAATTCAAATGTATTTAATTCCACATGGCTCCTACCCAAATCCCATTGTTGGAACATTCTTTCCATTTCTCATTACCAAATGTTTCCAACAAGACAGTTTCTTTCTTGTCAAAACTCACCTTTGATGGTGAAGGGAATGTATCTGCAAAAAATCATCTTAAGAAGTTTTCGTGTAAATGTATCAAACATGGTATTACCGATTTAAATGTTTTATGTAGATTGTTCTCATTCACTTTCAGAGGCCGAATAAAATGTTGGTTTGAATCGTTTCTGGCCTATTCTACTTTTGATTGGTTTCAATTTGCAAATAAATTTTTAGATTCCTTCGAGGATTATGATTACAATAAATTATGTGAAGAATTTGAGTCTCTACTAATCACGAATGATTCATCTTGAGAATATTTTTCAACAAAGATCAACCATGTTCTTTTAAATTTTTTCCTGAATGATTTATCTTTTGTACTAATTCTTAATTCATATGCTTGTGCCCCTTTTATTCAGCAAGATTCAATTGCAAATGGTGAATTAGATACAAATTATAACATCAATTTTCAACATGAATTTTGTTTACAAAATGAGATGGATTCGTTAGAAAATTTTGAACAAACAGGATGGCTAGAACTAATTGAGAATAATTTTGCTGACAAAGAAACTAGTCTTTCTTACAAACAACTTCATATTCAATCTTCTACTAATGTAGATATAGTGGAAGAGGATTTGATTTTGAATCAAGAAGCATGTTTATATTCTTTTAAATCTTTCTCTAATCAGTTCCCAAATTCAATTACTAAAGGATACACAGTTGATGAGTATGATCTTAAGTGTTCTAATATTTTAATATAACCGATTAGAGACATAGATCTTCAATTTAAAGAAAAAATATTAACTCCTTATCCACAAATCACACCTTGTTTACAAGAAATATTAGATACATGTCATGAATTTAGTTTTGAAAATGATGTTGAGCATATTATGTTTGAGAGTGTATCATAAAAAAAAGTTAAATCATTAAGGAAGATGAAGAGGAATGTCTTGGAAATATCATTGTTTATTATCTTTGCTCAAGAGAATTTTTTCATTTTCTTATTGACGATTCTTTCTATTCTTTATTTCTTGATATTTTATTAGGTCCTGATATGAATAACACTTTACCCACTTTATTCTATAATTCACCAACACAATCTGATCTTTTTGATATATCAAGTATTGGTGATGTAACTGTTAAACATAAGAATGATAAAGGCGTATTTGACACTCTTTCACTATAATAATTCACAAGAGAGAAATAAACGTTGTGAGATTATCCTTCTCAATTCATTTCTTAAAAAGACAATGCATTCATTATGGAGATTGAAGATTCCATACTTCATATTCATTCATTGATTAGATTAAATTCTCTTGATTATACTACACATTTGGAACCAATTCATCTCATCAAAAGGAATGCTCAAACCAATAATTTGATTTCTATAATGAATCCTCATAAGATGTTTTTATCAATTGTAGATCTAACTCATCAAAGTGATAATTTGCATTCTGAGTTTTATGATAGGATTGAATATTGGCTTCATAATTCATAACTAAACAATCTTCAGGGTAATGGTAAAGTCGTGCTTACTTTGTTTCTTATTAAAAATCTAGGAGGTAAGCATGACATATTTTTTTCATATCCTCCATACGAAAAAATTCATGAACAAGTGGAGAATTGTTAAGAGAATGGGGCACTTTGGTCTTGGTCGATGGTTATGTCAGGTCCCCATAATTTTGAAATTTTTTCTAAATTTAGTTCCATTCTTCCATGTTTTTGTGATCTGTATCATGAAAAAATTCTAGATTGGATGGAGGGTTCATATATTAAAAAATTTCAACAGAATGGTATGGATATACTTTGTTTTTGAATGAAGAACATAAAGGTAAAGATAAGTATGATGTGTTTATTTTTGTTTCTGAAGTACTTCAATCCATCTTATTAATTGAAAAATTATTTTTCTTTGCAGGGTTGGAGTTACTTCAATGATTACATTGGAAATTCCATTTCACTTAGTTTAGATTTTATTTTCTTTCTTTCACTTTGTCAATTTGAATAAGTGCAACAAGGCCTCACTTTCAGGATGAAAGAAAATAATCATTCAGGGAAGTGTTTTTTATTTATTACTTATTTCCTTGCTTATCATGTTTAAGTGTTTCCCTTCAAGTCATATCTTTAATTTATTTTTATTTTTAGCTTTATTGTGGAACATTTTAATATGATCATTTTTTCAAAACTAGAAATCAAGGACAATGTGAGTAAATTAATGAAAAGAATCTCAACTTTTGATTATATTCCATTTAACATTAGATTTAAAAGGTTGTATCATAAAATAATTTATCAATACAGGTGACTTAACTTTGCAATGTTTATATGGTCATTTCTCTAGAATTTTAAAAATCGAAATGTTGTAAAGGAGACGAGCAATAAATAATTGAAATTGATATTATTATTAAATTCTTAAATGGACTTAATGTTGGCATAATTGATAGGAAATCATGTGATTGTCATTGATGGAAAGAACAACAACGACGATGGCATGATTACAGGCAGAGGGTGCAAAAGAAATCAATGCTCAGAAGGATTCAAAGCTCGGGAGGAATAGTGTGAATTTGTAGAAGGAATCAAGCTCAGGAGAAATAGCACAGATTTGCATGTAGAGTGAAAGTGTGAGCCAGGGCTAAGGTCCAAGAGAAGGACTCATAGAAGGAGCAAAGATCGAGACCTTTGAACACTTAGAAAACTTTCTAAGTCAAAGAAATCAGAAATATTAGGAGGAAGAATGACAGTGGTCGTTGGATAACCAATCCTGAATAGTCAATGACCTTTAGATAAACGTCCAATGACCAGAGGATGCACAGAGGAGAAGTACAGATATGATCCATTGGATTTGAGCACCAAGGATAAACAATCATTGGATCCATAAATAAATGCAAGAAGGTTAAGCCTTTGATGAGCGTAGGAGAGCGGACTTGTCAAAGTCCCGAAGTCCCGAAGTAAGTAGGGATCATCCATCATCAAGACTGATAGGTGGCACATGATCCTCAATTCCAGAGAAAATCATTTCGAGGTTTTTTCAGTTTGAGACTTGAAAAACCCGAAGTCTGGAGAGCCAGAGAGTCGGAGTAAGCGAAAATCGTCAGATCAGTTTGAAGTGGAAGGACATGATAAGATAGAAGAGTTGCATCACAAAAAGATCGAGCCATCGATCTAATATCTTGTTCAATGAATAGAATTCACTTCAGATCTAAATATGTGAGGAGGTTACACTCTAGAAATCTTGAGAGTTGAAATTCCCAAAATGCGAATTTTTGTCAGCTGTTGGATCATTCTAAGTGGTAGGACAAGATAAAATAGAAGAGTTGCATCACAAACATATCGATCCATTGATATAGGGTCATGATCGATGAATGAAATTCACTTCAGATGTAAATATGCGAGGAGGTTATGCTCCGAAAAGTTTGAGGTTTGAAATACCCGAAACCTAGAAATTCGAAATGAATAAGGACCATCGGATTTGGAGGACATATGATGACTGTTGGATCAGGGTTGTTGGTCAGTAGACCATGTCATCAAGGACATGCATCAGACCATGTCTACAAGGACATGTTGCAGACCATGTTAGCAAGACTACATCATCAAGGACACGTGGCGCAATCAAACAATGACAAGTGTCAAGTTGATTCGACATTTCAGGTACGTACAAATCACAAATCTAAGTGACATGTGGCAGCTACTAGGCTCATTTTACATCATCAAGTGATGTAAGTAAGTGAGTTCACTCTGAGAGTTTTTCTTCGGGATCTTTACCACTAGCAAATAACAAAATATCCAAAGTCTCTAATGCCAAAGTTACGAAGTGGACACGAGACGTCCAATCTGAAAGATCACTTCAGGAGAATTCTCATCCTTCAATCTACTCCAGTGGAAGGATAGCATAAGTTGAAATATCTAAAGTCCAGAGACACAAAAGGATCGTGACTGTTGATCCGAAAGGGACACACGTCGGTGGATTGTCAGCTCTGGGAAAAAGCAAAGGAAGGTTGAAAGGTTGTAGAGTTGAGATTTTCGAACCCCGAATACCTGAAGGGTTTGTGACCATGGATCCAAAAGGGACACGCATCATTGGATCGTCAACTCTGGGTAAAATTCTCCAGGAGCAAGCAGAGTTTGAGAATTGAGACTCCCGAAGCCCGAAAGGTGAAATTGATGTCTTTTGTTGGTTTGGAGAGCCACATGTCACTTGGTTGTTGAGACTGAGGATCGCACGTGGATGAAGAAAAGAAGGCAAGATAATTCAACATATCGGAGCCGTTGATAAAGAAGCACTGTCAATATCGTGAGATCGACGGTCCCATCGCATTGTGGGGCCAAAACATGCTCGGGTATTAATTTTTCGTAGGAGGGCCACAATCGAAACCATGTTTTTGGAGAAAGGACGCATAGAGGCTCGTAGTGAATTGCGGGGTGAAAATCAGGTTGCCCTCAAACCGCCTATGGACACACTCAAAATCGCATGGTCACATGAATTTCATAGCCCGAGGTCATATCATGAAATAGGGAGCTAGTGCTCACTAGACCAAGTACGTGAAGCGCCTTTTGAATAGGCATTTGGTTATCGTCGATGGTCATGTGAAAGGAAGGGGCTTAGAAAGAAAAGCTAGTGCCTCCTACGAATTTTTTTCTTAGGAAGGGAAAAGGTGCCAAAGGAACGAGCGTGCAAAATTTCTCTCTGTAACTGTTGGAAAGGACTGATTGTAACTACTGAAAAATAGAGTGATTGTATCTGCCAAAGAATTTGACGAGCTTGAGTGTGATTGCTATAGGAGCTAAAGAGTCTCGAGGTAACTGTTAGTGAAGTGAAGATTTATCATTTAGGCAATTGACATATGGAAATGCGTCGAATACTGTAACTTGCAAAGAAGCCAAATAATATCAGGATAACGACCACTAATGAAGAACAGACTTAGGATGATCACCAGAGATGACAAAGAGTTGAGTGTATGCCCTAGAAGAGGACTGGGCATGATAAATATGCATAGAACAGAGAAGAGTTATTCATGCAGGTAGAAGCATGTTGTGTGCAAGAGATGAAACAAACAGAAGAGGTGTAGTGCATTGAATGGAAAATAATACACAGAGCATAAAGTGCAGAAGAAAGAGACAGAACAAAAATTCTTATCTGAGAGAGGAAGAGAAAGTTGAGGTGTGCATGCAGAGACAGAGCAAAAGAACATAAAGCTCAAGGAGATGTGTCTAGGAAGACAATGATGCGGGTAGAGCAAAGAAGTGTAGAAGATCAGTGAGGATACTGGTAAGCCATTGATGAACGATGTATCACTGTAATAAATTTCAGTAAGGAAATATTTATATTTCAGGGTGGTAGGGAGGTGCTAGGGAGGAATGTTGTCCTTAGAAGTTTCAAGTGGTTTCTTGAACACAGGGAGTTGTATCTTCCATCTGGTTGCAGCTAGAAAAACTAGGGTGGCAGGTGGTGCAAGGGAGAACTATTGTTCTTTGTTATACATGTTGGTGCCTGTGTAACTGGAAGTTGTTGCTTCCAACTAGTTGGTGCTGGAACACTCAGGGAGTTTGTTCTTCCTTCTAGTGGGTGCTAGAGAAACCAGAGAGTTGGTGCTTCCTTCTAGTGGGTACTAAATAAACCAGAGAGTTGGTGCTCTTAACAAGTTTCATCTTGTAAAACAGAGGTTGTAGCCTCAAGAGGAGTTGGAGCTACCAATAATGATAATGTACATAAAATAAAGATTACTTATCATATCAAGAAGAAGAGTTTTTTCCCTTTATGGTTTTCCTCAAGAAATATCTGTCTCTGTATATTTCATGTGTGTGATTGATGTTGAATATTCTATTGCTTACCTACCTGCATTATTGTGATTGTCATTGAGTCTTCTGTAAAGAGTTTAAAATGGGCATAATTTTTTAAGCACAGTAACAACTGATTCACCCCCCCTCTCAGTTGTCCAACAATTGGTATCAGAGTGAGTTCTTTTTATCTAAGTGTAGATCCTAGATATTAGACATGAATAGCCATGAAGGAACCTCAACCAATAAGGCCCCCCTATTCAGTGGAACAAACTTTGTCTTCTGGAAAGTTAGGATGAGAACCTACATAATGGCTTTAGGTGCAGACATCTGGGATGTGGTAGAGACTGGCTATGTAAATCTAGTTTTACTAGCTAATAAGGATGATAAGCTAGAATTCATCTTCAATGCTAAGGCTATGAATGTTACTCTGAGCGGGCTTGTAGAATTAGAATTTGTAAAAGTTATGCACTTAGAATCTGCCAAAGTAATGTGGGACAAACTCATTAGAAGTTATGAAGGTAATGAGAAGGTAAAGGATTCCAAGCTTCAAACCTACAGATTACAGTTTGAACAACTAAAGATGAATGAGGATGAGACCGTTAATAATTTTTTCTTAAGAGTTGAGGAACTAGTAAATGCAATGAAATCACTTGGTGAAAAAATTGAAGAAGCCTCTTTAGTTCAGAAAATTTTGAGATCTCTGCCAGATAGATTCAACCCAAAGGTCTCTGCTATAGAAGAACTTAATGATCTAAAATCTTTGGATTTTTATCAACTTCTAGGAACATTGACTACATATGAAATGAGGATTGGTAAAGATAAATCCACCACTAGAGAAGCTTCTTTTAAAGAAGATAAGAATGAGGAATCTGAGCCTGATGAAATTGAAGCAAAATTTGTGAGAAGAATAAAGAAAGGATCAGGCAAGTATCAAGGCAAGTTTTCCTTCAAGTGCTTTAACTATGTAAATATAGGTCAAATTGCATCTAAGTGTCCACAGAAGAAGAAGGACCAAAACTCTGAAGGTGAAGAGAAGTACAAATCCAAGAGATTTGGTAAAAATAAAAGTTTATGTGTAAACAATGATGACTCTTCAGAAGACATAGATAGTGACTCTTCCTGTGAAGATAAGGTTAATGAATTTGTGCCTATGGCCAAAGAGGATTATGATAATTAAATCACATGAAGTGATGTTAATAATTAAGAATTTGTGGTTGACTTGGAAGGAGAGATGATCAGTTCTTTAGAAGAGATTGACAGACTCAGACTTCAGAAGATAAAACAAAAACAGTTCTTGATGCAGTTTGAAAGGAATGGTAAAGAACCAAGTGAATACTTTGTTTTACTAAAAGTGTAATTAGTAGAGGCAAATAAAATCAAAGACATTCTGAAACAACAATTATCAGAAAAGAAGGCAAGATGTGAAGCTCTGGAAGAAGAAGTAGTGAAAACTAGGAAAGAGTTGGAGAATTTTCAAGACTTTTATCACCAGTATCTATCAAGCATCAAATCCTCAGAAGGATTATCCACTCTTTTGAATCAGCAAAGGAATCCAAACTTGAAAACTGGTTTGGGTTATGAAGAGGGATCAAGTAGTGGTCAGCCAAGAAACAAAGCATCCATCAAGTTTGTCAAATCTACAACCAATGAAAACAACAAACCTGCAAAAACAAATGAAGATAATCAACCGCCAAGGAGGAGTAAAGGAAAAGGTGCCAGAACTAAATCTGTAGATCAAATAAATAATACACCCTCTGCTCAATGAAATCATTAGCATGGAAGAAATCAACCTGCTCAAAGAAGACAACCATTTTCCAGGTACAAAGATTTTTTCTATGGATATTGTTTCTACTGTTCTAACTTTGGCCACAAAGTTGTAAATTGTTCCTTAAGATTCAGACATGAGCAATAAAGACACCTAAGGAATAAATATCTTCCACAACAAGGAATGAAACAACCAAGTAACAAACAACCACAAATTGCAAATTGTCAAATTAAGTTTAGAGACATGCAACTGAGGAGGTCAAGAAATAATAAACAGTCAATGAGTAGACAATGTTGCAACAATCACTTTGACCTATTGAACAATGAGGTTGAATGTTATAACTTTCATAACTTCAGCCAAAAATATGCAAATTGTCATCTGAAGAATTACAAAGTAGATCCAAGGATAAATCTCTTTGCTAGATATTCCAGCACATGGAAAAAGAAAGATAGTGAAAAATGTGGTCTAGTACTTTGAACTCAAAAACAAAAGGACTCCTGGAATATAGACAATGGATGTTCCAAGCACATGACTGGAGATAAGGATAAGATTTTTTCTATGCGTAAAATCAAAACAGGAAATGTGACCTTTGAAGAATATTATAAGGTAAAAAATTTAAACTCAGGACAAGTGGTGGCTAAAGGCATAAGGATAGATAATGATGTTGATATTGAATCCTCCCATGCAAGAAAATAAGAAGTAGAAGAAGAATCATGTAATGAGTTGGAAGAGGAATTTGTGAATATTAGAAAGAAGGTTGAGAAGTCAAACACCCAAATCAAGTTCTTGAACAGTTCCATGATACTGGATGAGATCTTGGATAGTCAGAGATCACCAAATGACAAAACCAGTCTTGGATACAACAAGGAAGAAATTAGTACTCCTAAGAAACTTGATGCAAGTCCTTCATTTGTAAAAAGGGAAAGAAGGTATGACTCAGGTTCTTCATGTTCAAAGAATGAAAGAAGTACTACAATATTTAGAAGATCGGATCAAGAAGGATACCCAAAAGCTACTCAGACACCTCAAAGTAAGTTTAGAAGAGAGACACCTTCATGGATGAATCAAAGGAGGTATGAGAGTGTTTGTAATAGTTATTATTTTTATGTGTGATGAATATGGTCATAAAAGCCTTGGATTGTAGGCATCATAGAAGAAAAATGAAGTTGTTGTAATAAAAGATCAGAGAACAAATTTCAAGAAACTAGGACACTCACAGATGTGGATAGCAAAGACTGAACAAGTGAATATGAGTGAAGTTAATTGTTGCAAAAAGAATCACAGTCATGTGACAAGCATAGTATAAACTTTCTCAGATGAATTTAGAGCAATGTACAGTAAAGAAGTATCTTGGATAAAGACAGGTACATCCGGTTAGAGATATATGAAGATCAACAGGTAGATCCAAGGGTTGTTTGAAAAATATGAGCTACAATTGTGCAGGGTTACAATATGATAATGACACCCGCAACAACAACATTCTGATGTACAAAAATGATATACATGACATCCTATAGAGACAACAAAAGGAAAGAACTTGTCAGAAAGAGCTGACCTTTTACCAAAGGGGGAGAGAAGTCAGAAGCAGAGAGAGAAGAGTGACAGGGGGAGTCATTCACTTATGACAAGAAAATATTGATGAAGGAGTCCCAGTAAGAGATGTGAGAAATATTGTGTATACTATAGAGGACACAGCTAAAGCTGAAGATGAACATGTCCAAGAATCAAAATGAGAATACTTTGGTTTAGATATGAATACTCTACAAGACTCAAATAAGAGAGTCCATGTTGTCAGGGGGAGTATATGTTGGTTGAATATATGATACCTCCACAAAGTACTGAAAAAGCTCAGGGGGAGCATGTTTTTATTTGAAATTGATGTCAAAGGGGGATAAAAGGAGTGATCCAGATGCTATAGTTGGAGGTCCAAGCAGAATAGCGTAGCCTTTTAGGGTTTCCATCAATGCCAAAGGGGGAGATTGTTGGCATAATTTACAGGAAAGCGTTTGCATGTCATTGATGGAAAGAACAACAGTGATGATGGCATGATTATAGGAAGAGGGTGCAGAAGGAATCAAAGATCAGAAGGAGTCAAATATCAGGAGGAATAGTGTGAGTTTTAAGAAGGAATCAATCTCAGGAGGAATAGCACAGAGTTGCATGCAAAGCGCAAGTGTGGGCCAAGGTCGAGGTCCAAGAGAAGGAATCGAAAGAGGAGAAAAGATAAAGACCTTTGAACACTTAGAAAAATTTCTAAGTTAGAGATATCAGAAATATCAGGAGGAAGAATGACAGTGGTCATTGGATCACCAATCCTGAATAGTCGATGACCATTAGATCAACATCCAGTGACCAGAGGAAGCACAGAGGAGAAGTACAAATATTATACATTGGATCTGAGCACCGAGTATCAACAGTCGTTGGATCCATAAATAAATGCAAGAATGTTAAGCCTTTGATGAGTGTAGGAGAGAAGACTTGTCAAAGTCCTGAAGTTACAAATTAAAAATGGATCATCCATCGTCAAGTCTGATAGGTGGCACATGATCCTCAATTTTAGAGCAAATCACTTCGAGGTTTTTTCAGTTTGAGACTTGAAAAACCCAAAGTCCAGAGAGCCGGAGAGTCGGAGTAAACGACAATCATCAAATTAGTTTAAAGTGGAAGGATAGGATAAGACAGAAGAGCTGCATCACAAAAATATCGAGTCGTCAATGTAAGATCTTGGTCAACGAACATGATTCACTTCAGATCTAAATATGTGAGGAGGTTACACTCTAGAAATATTGAGAGTTGAAATTTCCAAAATGAAAATTTTCGTCAGCCATTGGATCATTCTAAGTGGAAGGACATGATAAGATAGAAGAGCTTCATCGCAGTCAGACCAAGCCATTGATCTAGGATCATGATAAAAAATGACATTCAATTCGGATATAAAGATGCAAGGAGGTTGCGCTCTAGAAAGTTTGAGATTTGAAATACCTGAAACCCGAAAATACAAAATGAATAATGACCATCGAATTTGGAGGACATACGATGACTGTTGGATCAGGGTTATTGGTGAGAAGACCACGTCATCAAGGACATGCAGCAGACCATGTCTACAAGGACATGTGGCAGACCATGTCAGCAAGACTACATCAGCAAGGACATGTGGCACAATCAGACAATGACAAGTTTCAAGTTGATTCAACATTTCAGGTACATGAAAATCATAAATTTGAGTGACACGTGGCAGCTACTAGGCTCATGAAACATCATCAAGTGATGTAAGTAAGTGACGTCACTCCAGGATTTTTACTTCGGGAGATTTACCACTAGCAAATAAAAAAATCTCTGAAGTCCCGAATGTCAAAGTCCTGAAGTGGACATGAGACGTCCAATCTAAAAGATCACTTCAGGAGCATTCTCATTTGTCGATCTACTCCAGTGGAAGGATAGCATAAGTTAAAAACTATGAATTCTGGAGATGCGAAAGGATCATGACCATTGATACGAAAGGGACATGTGTCGGTGGATTGTCAGCTCCAAGAAAAATCAAAGGAAGGTTGAAAGGTTGGAGAGTTGAGATTGCCAAACCCTGAATACCCGAAGGGTTTGTGACCATCGATCCAAAAGGGACACGCATCATTGGATCGTCAACTTCAGGTGAATTCTCTAAGAAAAAGGAGAGTTTGAGAATCGAGACTCATGAAGCCTGAAAGGCGAAATTGATCTCGTCCTTTGGTTTGGAGGGCTAGAGAAACCATAGAGTTGGTGATCTCAGCAAGTTGCAGCTTGTAAAACAAAGGTTGTAGCCTCAAGAGGAGTTGGAGCTCCAAAGAATGATAATGTACAGAAAATAAAGATTATTTATCATATCAAGAAGAAGAGGTTTTTCCATTTATGGGTTTCCTCAGGAAATATATGTCTCTATATATTTCATGTGTGTGATTGATGTTGAATATTCTATTGCTTACCTCCTTGCATTATTGTGATCATCATTGAGTGTTCTGTAAAGAGTTTAAAATGAGCATAATTGTTTAAGCACAGTAACAATTGATTCACCCCCCCCTCTTAGTTGTCCAACACTTAACTTGTTTTGAAAATGAAAAATGACTGCACACTCTAATAAAAGGTTGATTTATTTTTCTTCATGTACATAATCTGTAATAAAGAAGGCCTTATTAGCTTCATATTTTATGCGACAACTGATAATTTTGATACTAATTCTTCATCCTAAGAAAAGTAAATTCATTTAAAGGGTTTCTCTACAATCAATTCAATTAATCAATTTAATTGATCAATTTGTATTTTATGAATGTATAAACTTATCCCCTTTACGATACACATTCCTTCTATTGCGACAAAAAATTTCACATCATATTTTTACATATGTTTCTCATATTGATAAGGCCTCTTTTGGTTTAATTTTGTTCTTTTCTTTTCATTTTTTTTTCAAATTTGTTTGATTAAAGTTGGATTTCTTAGCTTATTTCATATTCTTTTATTTTAAATATTTGTGGTGTGACAATCATTTGTTTTGGGGTTTTAAAAGATTAAATGTTGATTCTATTATGATTATCAAATTTTAAGATCACTGGATAAGGAGTTGTTAATCCCAAAATAAATGGTACTCCCAGTTCAAGTAAGTCATTCGAGATTTCAACATTCTAAAGCTTTGTTCTTGAAGAAATATTTTACGAGGTAATTTTCAAGAAGAGAATCACCCTTCCCATGGTGGAATGCTTTCCAAGTTTTACCTTCATATTAAAACCTAGCTGCAAATTAGTACAAAATTTTATATTTATATAATTTCTGCAATTATGTTTTAATTGGTTCCCTCTTTAGGAAAAAGTGAGTGAGACTTGTATTGCTATTATCTCAAACCTCCTAAAGTCATCCCACACTCTTAGAGAGTAAAGTTTTCTTCCCCATCAATTAAGTAATCTCTAATGAGATTAACATTAATCATAGTGCAACCTTTTTCATATAAAAAATGAAATTTAAGGGGTTAGTTGGATGATAGGAGGTCTCATTGCGAGCCGACCTATCATGATCATGGGTATTTATGGTATGGAATTACCATCATCTAGTCACTAATCTAGGGTAATGGATCTCCGTTACATGACTGAGGGAAATGAGGTCTCATCATGAGATGACCTTTTCATTTCTGTAGATATTTGTGAATGATGTTGTCACTATATGATTACCAAGCCAGGACAATGGTTTCCATCTCATTCTTCATAAAAGTAAATAAAGTACTTGTTTTAACAAAAAAATTATAAGCTATGCATATTTAACTAGTGGATGTGATAAAAGTATTTGAATGGGTTAAAAAGTATCC
>ML835229.1:113310-136106 GCA_009831015.1 Picea engelmannii | reverse complement strand
ACACTTTTCTACAGGGATATGTTGATTTAGATATGGCAGGTGATAAAGACAGGAGGGGGAGAACCACAGGGTATGTTTTTACTATGGGTGGAACAACAGTAAGTTGGATTTCGAAACTGCAAAAGGTTGTTGCACTTTCAACAACAGAGGTAGAGTATGTTGCTTCTACAGAGGCTAGTAAAGAGATGATTTGGTTACAAAGGTTTATGGAGGAATTGGGAAAAAAACATGAGAATAGCAGGTTGTACTGTGACAGTGAGAGTGCAATTCATCTTGCAAAGAACTTAGCCTTCCATTTGAATACTAAGAATATATAGTTGAGGTACCACTTCATACCATCCGCCTTGGAAGATGGACATTTGAAGTTGGAAAAGATACACACTAGCAAGAATCCTACAGACATGTTAACAAAGGGAGTAACCAGAGAGAAACTGAGTTCTTGATCAGTTTCAATTGGTCTTCAATAATGAAGATGAAGATGAGAAATTTGCCAGGTCCAAGAAGGTTCAGAGTCCATCATATACAACAACGGTGGAGTTGTTGAGATTAGTCTCCAAGTGGGAGATTGTTGGTTGTGGAGCCTAATTGTGTTCCTGATTCAGAGGTCCTTGCTTTCAGCCATGTTTATACCCCATGAAGACTTTACACCCCAGAAGTATGTACACTCTTCCACGCAGGGGAGTGTAGAGGGGGGGTATCCCCTCTGCGGGGTCTGGGGGGCCTATCCCCCTGGATGGGGGGTTCGGAGGCAAGCGAGCCCCTGACGGGGGTTCAGGGGTAGCGTCCCCCGATGGGGGTTCAGAGGCAAAGCCCCGAAGGAAAATTTTCCTTGTAAATGTATATTGTAATTTCATTGTAAATCTGGACCGTTCATTATAAGGTTGCATATCTAACGATAGAAATTGTGTTAGGGTTTTTTTCCCTAGAAGGCAACCCTCTGTTATGAGGGAAATTTATTTCAGCTATGCATTATGGCGATTATTGTATTCCGAGAGAGGAGACAGTGAGAGAAATAAGCATAAGTTACGATGAGTTTTGATGTAGGTTGTATCCCTTCATTTGCTGGATAATAATAAAGGAAGGACCTGGAAATTTCTCTGGTGGACGTAGCCCACACTGGGAGAACCGTGTAAATATATGTCTCTATTGTATTTTGTATCTTCCATGTTTTTTTTCCTCTTTTGTTTTATTTTATTGCTCCGCGATCCTTTTTTTCTAACAGTTTTGTTGGTGCATTGTTGACGCGTTGAACCCTAGGTCTGCCCCTGTGCCAACAAATGGTTCTATTGTCGGGACCTGAAACTGTGATTGCTGGGAACTAAAGAAAATAAATCTGTGTGCACAGATCTATTGCTTTAGTGTGCAATATTCTACTTGATTGCAAATCTCTGTGCTAAGAAAAGAATACTGACCCAAAGAAAAGAGGTAAGATCTTAAAGCTTTGTGCTCTGAGAAAGGTAAGATAAGTGGAAATTTGTGTTTCAAAAGAATGGATCTAGGTATGTTTGATAGATTTTTTTCTAGTCTGAAAATTAGGGCACAACTAGAAGAAAGAAGATTGGATATAAGTAAAATTGATAATAATAGTGAAAGATATGTTATTCCTACGCATAGAAAGAATGTTTGGACTAAAAAATGGATGTAGGATCCTAGAAATAATTTTTTGCAGGTTAGTTATTGTGATCCCAGTACGCAGTATAGGAAAGGTTGGGGGTCATTTAAAAGAAAGAGAGGATTAACTCTTTTCTATAGTTGAAGAAGACCGGGACATCTTTCTAAGGAATTCACTGGTAGAGGTCCTAGTTGTCTTTGTTGTAAATCTATGGACCATGAAGTTTTGGATATCTCTAGAATGATTGCTAAAGTTCAAAAGATGAATATGAGACAAGAAAACCATGAGACAGGCCAAGAAACTAAGTATATGGTAAAACCCATAAAGAATCAGAGACTGTATTATTATAGATGAAAGAAACCCTGAATGATCACAGAGATATCAACTTATCAGAGATATTAAAAGAGAAGGAGCGCATAGAAACACGAATAGGAGACTTCGAATTAGACTGTGTTCTGGATGAGGAAATAGAGGTGAATATCATGACAGAAAGAACTTGGGAAATTTTGGGAAAGCCTGCAATGGTTCATTTATTGGGAGGAATAGGATTATTTAGAGGAAAGCTAATAAACCTATGTGGAAGACTTATCTAGACATCTATGAGTTCTCATGGAACTTCGATAGAAGAAGAATTTGAGATATTTAAATTTGTTGAGAACAAGGCCCCATTTGATATTTTGTTAGGAAAAACCTATATTGAAAAAGATAAGATCCGAAGGAAACAAGAAAAGGAGGATCTACAATAGAAAAATAGAGAACTAAGGGATTTCATGGCTAGGATAATAATGCACGAACTGGAAGAAAAAGAGCACCAATTGAAGATACTAAGGACCAAATATCTAGATGTTGAAGTTGAAAGAACACAGGAAGACTAGAAACACCTATTTGTACAAGAGAGTAGAGAACCTACCCTAGAAAGAGAAGAAGTATTACCCTTGAACTCTATGAAAGACCATCCATAGTGTGAAGTTACCATGCCAAGAGGAGATAAGAACAATAATTGAAAGAGGAAACCAGGGACTCAGATTTCAGGAAATGAAACTAGAAATCTCAGCAAGAAGAAAGAAAAGTTAGAAAAGTTACAGGAAGTTCCAGGGAGGAATTCATAGAAGGAAGGTTTACAGAAATGGAACTTTGTCGGGATATCAGAACAACAAATATTGGCACTTCGCCATGGCGAAGAAATATGACCATTGGAGGCGTCCCGACCATTAGCTCAACGCTCCAGAATGGCTCGAACCGTAGTTATGGCCAGAAAGATATCCATTAGATCATTGGGACTGTGCCATAACGAATGGAATTACATTGATTGAGGCGTTCCTACCCTTTGGAGGAGTCTATTACGAAGTTGTATATTTATCCCATCGAGCAATGCACCGAGAACACTTTTGCCAATTGTGATTATTTGAGCCCACAGAAAGCTAATTTATTTCATGTAGTATCTATTTGAGGGCTCGTCACCCATTTTGTTACATTGAGTATTTGATCACCGACCTGAGATACTTGATCTCGAGCGTGCATGTTGGATGACTTCAGCGAAGAAGAGAAATACATAGAAGATATCCTCATAGACCTCATGACTGAGAAGGTCATGTCTATAGGAGTCCAAGCCTCGTCGACAAGAGGAGTGCAAGAATCCCCATTGACCAATTGTGGATTTGGACCATCTCGAGTTGCAACAGAGAAACAAACCAAGCATTGTGATGACTTGGAGAATGTGAATCTCATCCCTTCTATTCTTCCCAATTATATCCTGCCTCTGGCTGGAACGGTGAGTCATGATAGTGTCCCAAGGGACTTCGACTACACCTTGATCACTACATACCTCTTGAAAGGGATATGCACAGTTGGACTACAATTAGGACAAATCATGACATTCAATATCAGTGACTTCAACTTCGGATATTGCAAGAACCATGGAGTGCTCACCCTACATAAGTACTTAATGAGGACCAAGGGGAAGAAGTCAAAGATCATCCCCTAGCCTTATACTATGGACATTGGGAGGTCCACTATCCTGAACGTGATGAATATATCACACTTTGGAAGGCATCATGAGGTTAACGCCTGCGTTAAACTCTTGTTGTCTTGCTTCCATGGCAGTTATTTGTGGCTGGACAAATGCATCACCATAGATCTGGAGTTGATCCATCGGATCACCAGATTAAGCATGCAAGGACCATACCCACAAGAATTTTATCCAGGGAAGTCTGCAAATATCACCCTGGTGCAAAAAATTAAAGATACCTATGGTGATGTGGAAAATGGGAAGAGAGGCTACAAGGTATCCTCCATTCAAAATGACGCAGTGCACCTAGCCTTCCAGTTGATCGATGGTAAGATAGTAAGGATGAATAGACCCACGCATGTCATAGTTTTCATTGTTGACCTCGCAGGAAAATGCGTGGAAGGGATACAAATGAACTGGGTGAGCTACCTCGTCAACCAGTTAGAGAAAGAATGTTGTGAAGCTCAAGATTAGGGCTACGAGTTCCACTTCATTTGGTTGTTGATCCTCATTGCTTTCATTGATTGGGAAATGTTGGAAAGTGTGACATTCCTTGAGATTGATCCATTAGAACCCTTAGCTGTGAAGTTCACCATGATATGGTATTTGAGAGACACGGGGAAACAATGGTAGTCAAACGTGGTGTTCCACACCTACTACCTATAGTTGAAGAGGGATATTGAGTCTTTCCCTTCGATGACGTCGAACACCCTACACAAGTTTATACCATTTGTGAAGTTTCGCACAGATAGACATTTTATTTATATCATTGCACGAAGACAAACACAAATAAGAGATACAAAGTTACTATAAAATCACAGAGGAGGACATGGAAGAAATCACTAAGGAATGGCCTACAGAGTTCCTTATACCAATCGACCAGGAAAAACTATCTGACCCCGACCTCATCGAAAGTCTGGTAGTTATTCGCGAAGAGTATGATGCACCCAGGAGTAGTAGAAGGAAGAAAAAGGAAGAGGTATAGTACCTGAACAGTGCATCAAAAATATATTGCTTCAGACTCACCTAGAGGGGGAGGTGACGACAAAGTAGATAAAGAAGAAGACAAGAAGAAACAAGGCAAAGTAACACTGCCTAGGGACCCTATTGATGAAGTTGAGACCTCCAAGAAAAAAAAGGTTTCCCCCATGAAACCTACATCATGGAAGAAGTCCAAATCTACTAAACCACAAATGCAGACTGTGCTCACGATGGATGACATAGATTTCATCATCGTCGTTGTCTCAGATACCTCAGAAGATATCTTATAGCACAATGAAGCCAAATAAGAGACCATGTATAAAATAATTGAAGCAGAGCTGAAAGGGGTACAACAAGCCCTATAATCCATCTACGCAGTGTCTACTATGCCCCCATCATCAAAAGGAACTGAGTTGGGAGATGAGCCTACCTAGCTACACCGAATAGAAGATGTGACATAAGCTCGCCTTTGTCGTATTCAGGAAGAAAAAGAACAGGCCACAAAGGCCTTAAAGCAAGCAAAAGATGAAGCTAGAGAACACTGTCGGGTTGTGCAATAGGAAAAATGCGACATCCAAGCAAAGTTTGTAGAGGATAGAGTGTAGATCCATAAGGAGAAGGAGAATTTGCTCATAGATAAGATTGGATTTAAAGAAGCAGTCACTAGAGAACTTCACTTTGTGACGGGCTTTGAACAGATGGAAAAAGACCTAGTGGGAAGACAAGTAGGGAAGCTTGTTGAAGCCATTCAATAGCTCCAACATAGGATAGAAAAACTAGAGTTACAAGCAGTGCCAAGCACTCCGCAGTAAGTGTGAGACCAGAGAGAAGAAACTGCTCGAAGCGTAGTCCAGAGAATCAAGGAATTGGCCTTGGAATGTAAAAAACTCAGTAGTCAAAGTGCACAAACTTATGAGAGCCTTACAGAGGACCCTGAACTAAGGACACTGGAGTCATAACTTCAGGAGGCCAAGAAGCAAGTAGAAATGGTGCAAGTACAGTTGAAGCCAATACCAACAATAAAGAGGATGAAATGATCCCAGGAACAATGCACAGTTCAAAAACAAGTCCATGCCATCCATTTCAAGGTCATGGAATTGACTCAGTGACTCCAGCCAGTGCAGGATGCAGCTTGCATAAGTTTTTAGGAAATTGAAGGATGAGGTGAAGAGCTAGAACAAGTGGTCGCCATAGTGGAATAATTCTTGTAAGGACTTGTGATAGAGAATACCATGCAATATTTCAATGAGCAGGAGGCTCTGGCGAAGCAATAGGTCGAAGTAGCTCGAGCCAAGCTTGAGGAAGTTGAGGTAGAGTTACCCAGATGAGAGTGACTTGGGATGAGTCACAGGTGAGTTTTGGGGTCCTTTTGGCCCTTGACCAAGTTTTGGAGAACCTTGGTCACATTTGACTAATTTTGGGACTTTGACAGGCTGGTCGTAGGCGAAGCGGAGATCATGGGATCTTGACCCCTTCTTAGGGAATTTTTGGGTTTAGGGTTTATGTAACGGGTACGGGATGTCGACCCATGGTTTTACCCATGTTTAGGCCCCTTTGTAATCTATAAATAGAAATCTAGGCGATGCAAGTAGGAGACACCTAAGTGTGTAATGTGGCTGGTGAGCTAAGTGCAAATAGTTATGGATGCTTCATGCATACTATGTGTTAAGAACTTGCAGAGCTAAGTGCAAGTGATTGTAAGAATGATTTGTGCTTAAACATAGCTCGGGGAAGGAGGATCTGGCGAGGTGCGCACAAATATCCTGTCCTATGCAAAGTGGGTTCTTGAGGCTTTGTGCTTGTAGAATATTGAAATAAGACAATAAAGAAGAGAAGAGTTGGTGGACGTAACCCCACACTGGGGTGAACCATGTATATCAAGTGTTGTGGTTTCTTTGTGCATTATAGTTGTTATGTTATTGATGTGATTTATTCTTAGTGCAGTCATATATGCTAGATGCATCTGATATGATATCTTAGTGATTAGTAATGTGAATGAATGCTATATCTAATCTATTTCTATGTGCTAAGTGTTGGATGCATTAGATCTTGTTGAATACTACGCTGCTCTGTAACTAGGATTTCAATTTGTGATGTGAATAAGGGTTAAATGTTGATGAATGTTAACTCTTAAGTACTCTGTTAGTTTTTTAATCATAGATCTGTGCCCCAGCTAGGTTTTAGACACTTGAGTTCTGCAACCACCCTTGCCTCTACCTCGGGTGAGACTTCATCTGCTTCGCAGGTGTTGCCGAAAGGGACGGTAGTTAGGGTTTTTTTGGTGTGTTGTTGAAGCATTGAACCCTAGGTCTACCCCTATGCCAAAATACACATACAAGGTCACTTGGAAATATTTTCAATTTTAAGGAGTCTGAAAAGAGCTTAACAATGGACTCACAACCTTTTTCTAGATTTAGTCTCCTTAGCCTGAAAAAGTATAAAATCTACTTAGGAGAACTCTCCTAGTGAGATGAATATCCCGAGGTGTACCTTTTTCCTCCCTAATATACATGCCATAAAAAGGGGTAAACTCATTCCAGTAGATGTTTTTCTAAACCAATTTAACGAGTGTGAAAGAACAAGGTTACTCGACGAACTTTTCAATTTTAAGGAGTCTGAAAAGAGATTAACTATGGACTCCGTAGGGGATTTTCTTCTGGACCAGTTTAATGAGTGTGAAGGAACAAGGTCATTCAAAAATATTTTCAATTTTAGGGAGTCTTAAAATATCTTAACTATGGACTCCATGGGGGTTCCTTTTTCGTAAATTTAGTCCCTCAGGCCTGAAAAATGGTTAAAAATATACCTGAGAATACTCTTCTAGCGAAATGAAGTTCCTAGAGTATACCTATGTTCATAAAATTGATCGTCCAAACTGAAAAAAGGGTAAAATACATCCAGACAGACGCGCCTTCAAGTTTTATTTTGGCGAGCGTGAAGGACAACTAGATCGCTGACAATCTTTTCATGTTTAGAGAGTCTGAAAAGGGCTTAAGGAAGACTCATTTTGGGGAGTCCTGAGGGTGAGGCCAAGAGAGATGAAATATTAGACATATGAGGCTCAATATCGTAATCAAGAGAGGACTATTAAGGACTCCCGAGCATAAATTCATTAACAATGACATGGACGCCAAAATGCAGTAAGGATCTAACTAGGGCATCCATGTAGAGGTAGGCTCTACCACTAAAATATGACACTTCTAAAGAAGCAATGAAGGTTATGTGTCTCAGTTTGGGGGGAATCGATCCTATGGAAAAGAGGAAAAGACAACGAGATGCATAAAGTGGAGGTGAAATCCTAACTTATATGCAAAAAGTGGGAAAAATGACTTTTGCCAAAGGACCTTTAAAAAGTGACCCATCTCTCAAAATTTTTCCAAACCAAAAGTGAAGTTCATCGTAACATCCAATAAGAAACTCAAGAACCATGCTAAATGATTTTCAAGCCAAAAAAAATCACAAAAGGGTTAAAAAAAGTGAAAAAAGGACAAAAAAGTCCATAAATAGAAGTTGACAGCTCGTTTTCACCATTGCAAATTGAGAATTAACTTAAAAGCTAAAAAGACCCCTTTTCTAAAAGAGTTGATTCCAGCAGCTTCAGAGGATGAAACGAACTTCTGCTCGGAACAAGTAAGTACAAATTCATCCCTCTTGCATTTCCATACTTCATTTATGCATTTATTTTAGTTTTTTTGGGGGGCACACCCTTTGAAAAAAGGGTGGCTCTATGTGTACGTGGGTTGTCTAAGGACAACCCATGTATTCCCGCAGGAAGAAAACAATATTCCTACGTGCATACATGACTGTGTCCAAGACAACCCAGTACACCCTCAATAGCATGAAAAAAATGAAAATGCAAGAGCTAAATTTCTCCATGAAGTTGTCATTTGACAGGATGTATGTCCACTAGAGAGAGAGGGAGCACAAAGACATCGATACTTTGGTCGAAGAGGACCCTATTTTTGTTGCCTCATTGAAACAACTTGGGTTATGGAAGTTCTTCCGGTGTCCACTCATGAGGGCACAACCAAAGATGTTGAATGCCTTGGTGGACTATTGGCACCCTGACGCAGAGGCATTTATTCCCGAGGGGAAGTCATTAACTCCAACGACTGAGGACATACACTTTCTGACTGGCCTCTCAAGGAGAGGGGAACCAGTCAACCTATGTTCATTTCCCCCAATGCTCCACAACATCATCGATTTGATCAGACTACATTGCGAGGTCAACATTGAGAAAGTAGGTTATCAGGTGCCAATCCACAAGATCACCAACCTATCACTAAAACTGATAGTTTTACTCATTGTGTGGATCACTGGATCCTCAGACTTACATCAAGCCTCTTGGGTGCATATGTATTGTTTAGTGAAATGCTTAAATGCACGAGTTTTTGACTAGAGAACGACCATGCTTGACTGCATGAAGAGACAACTTACATAGTGTCATGTAACAAAAAATTTGGGTTTGGTGTCATTTTGTTCTTGTTCTTCTTTGAGACGGTACCCAACATGAGTCCACAAGAGACAGTATGGGGTCATGTGACCTCCTTCCCAGTGGTGTGTAGGTCGACGGAATTGTTTCCGCGACAGGGGGGAGGAAGGACCATAGAGGCCTTTGACGATACATTTTTTTACTGGTGGGTACGGAAGATTTCAGAAATAGAGGATTACCCCTATGCTAGAATCAACTTCTCCAGGGATCCAGACATGCTCGTACCTCTTGGAGGAGAGTGAGGAGAGATAGGTACATTTGTTTTTTAAAGTTATTTTAATTTTTAGTTTCTTTTTATATATATCATTTTTATATGTACCAGAGTATCTAACAACTATGTATCTATTATGTATAGGTGTGGGACCAGTGCATCCAACATACTTATCGAGGACCATGCGACATCCTCAACCAGAGGCAGTAACAGTAGAAGCCTCCATACCAGCAACAACAACAAGGGGACCTCCCACCGGAGAGGCTGAGATATTTTTGAGATGGGTGGAGTAGAACCTCACCACGCTCACTCATGCAGTTCCCATGGATGAGATTGAGGATCTCCCACGATCGATGTAGCCTCACATAGTTGGGGTGCCATGAACCTGGGTCCATCTCTTCTGGCATTTGGAAAACGTCATTGTTCACTATGGTAGGGCCAACATGCCCCATTATTAGCTAGGATGGACCACTTATGTGTCGAGGGCACTCTTTTGTATATTTTTGAGGGCATAAGCCCCGTGATATATACTGGACATATATTTTTGAGGCATTCGCAACCACCTATGTACTCTAACACTTTTTGGTATATATATATATATATATATATATATATATATATACATATTTTATGTCTTATGGATCACATTTTTACAAATGTATGTACATGTGTATGTGTGTGCAATATGCCAATCTAATACTTGATTAGCTAGAGTATATTTCATTTGATTTAATCTTCTAGGAACATGGATATATGTAATTTAATCAAAGAAACGTTCTAAGAGATGTACCCTAAGGAAATGTTGGTGTAAAGTAGGATCATAAACATGGTAAACCCCATTTAACTGGGACACAACTAGCTATGCATATAAGTAGACTCGGAGGTGAGAGATACCATGTGGCAAAGCGTCACAAAGAAACTCTATCACTGTGCTATATTCGATGACATTGTGTGTGGCGTCACCTAAATAGATACCTCCAAAAGATAGAAAATTCCCTTGATGTGTGAAAATCACCCAAATTGCGGAAGAAAGCCTCTGAGTGTGTCAGCTAGCGTCGTCCGCGAACCCAACAAACACCTCTGATTCACTTGAAATATACCACAGTAAAAAATACGACATAAATAATGACACGTCCATAAAACAAAAAGACAAAAACTAACTGTATAATAACTATACATATGTACAAGAAGTCACCCAAGGCGACCAACCTACGAGTAATACTTCTTGAGGTAGAGCCCATTTCTAGGCTTTGCCAAATCATTTCCCTCAAAGTAAACTGGATGATACGCACCCTTCTTTAGTACCTCCTTCATGATGAAAGGTCTAAACCACATGGGTTTGAACTTGCTTTCCCCCAGGGGATCGTTATCTTGGTCGTAGACCAGGACAAGGTCACCTTCGGAGAAAATCCGAGGATGAACAGACTGATCATATTAACACTTGAATTGTTTCTTGTGAGCCTCGTTGGTCAAGGCTACATCACGACCTTTCTCATTGAGCTACTTGAGATATAATAAGCATTCCTCTAGCAGTGAAGTGTTTGGAAATAACTGTACTGCCAAATTTAGGGATGGGATCTGGAACTCTATAGGAAATATTGCTTCCATCCCGTAAATGAGTTGAAAAGGTGAGAAACTGGTGGCAGTCTTCACAAACGTTCGGTAGGCCCATAATGCATACTACAACATCAAATGCCAATTTGACTTGCTAGAACTGATCGTTCATTGTAGAATAGTCTTGAGGGACTTATTCACAAATTCCACCTGACCATTCGCTTGTGGGTAGTAGGGTGATGAATGTTCTTGCCTCAACCCAAGATTTTATGTTAACTAAGACATCATTTTATTCTAAAAGCGACTACCATGGTCAGTGACAATATTCTTTAGGATGTCGAAGCTTTCTATTATCTGGTTAAAAATAAAGAGAGATGTTGTCTCTCCATCATTATTAAATTTTGACATAGCTTCAACCCAATTTATGAAGTATTATACTGCTACGATGATATAACAATTCCCTCTTCCTGAGGTCAGGTGGCATGTAGTAAAATTAATCCCCCACTTGGTGAAGGGACCAACAATAATGATGAGAAACATGGGAATGGGGTGTTCCCTCATCTTTCAAAAGAATATCTGACATGGGTGGCACTTCTTGACTAATTCAACACAATCCTTGATTAATGTCGACCAAAAGTAACTGACTCATAGAATATTTTGGGTTGTTTCCAACCCATACAAATGACCACCACATGCTCCAGTGTGGCAGTCATTAAGAATGAGTTTTTATTCTTTTTGAATGAGTCACCGACGAAGTATGCAATCTACACCTCGATGATACAAAGTGTCATCGAGTATGAGATAGTTTTTTTCCTAATGGCGTATACGTCGACACTCATCGAGAGAAGCAGAGGCGGGGCACTTCAAAGTATGGATATAGACTAGTATATCTCCATATGAGTGGTCCAAAGACAAAATCAAAAAAATATCTCCTTTAATCGTTGATTCTTTGGGAGTAACATCACCTGACTCGACCGAAAGTTTTGAGATAAGTTCCGCAAATACCAGTGACTTTTTGGATTTTGCGAAAATAAAATCCAAGTCAATTTCTTGGAGGATAATGATACATCTACTGATGTTTCTTCCAATGATGCATCATGTCAACATGTATTGAAATGGATTCACAACGGAAATGACAGTGGTATTACGAAGAAGAATATAATGATGGAACCGCTAGACAGCATGCACTGCTGCGAACGCAATATTCTCAACATGGGAGTAGTTGAGTTCTGGTCCATCTAGGCCTTAGCTCAGGTAATAAATCACATTTTCTTCGAGAAAATCGTATTCTTGAATGAAGACAATATTGATGGTTGACTTTGGAGCGACCATGTACAATAATAAATATTTATTATAATTGGGAGGCCTGAGAAGAGGGGCAGACGTGAGGGCGTGTTTCAACGCTTCGAGAGAGAACTGAGTGACTTTGTCGCAAAAGAAAGGGACTCCCTTCTTCAGTAAATGCATGAACCCTTTAGTGATTTCATCATAGTTTGCAATAAAATTCCAAATAAAGTTTTCTTTATCCTATAATCTTTGAAGCTAAGGGACTGTGCACGGGGGATGCAACTGAACTATCGCCTCAACCTTTAGAGGATCGACCATGATTCCTATTGTTGAAACTATGAAACCTAGCCAATGACCTAACTTCACGCAAAAAATGTACTTGTTTGGATTCAAGTGAATCCGATGGTAGCGACATCATTCAAATATTAGTCAAAGGTTCTTGGGATGATCATCTCTCTTACGAGATCATGTTGCTAAATCATCGAGAAAAGCCTCGACTATGTGTCTAAGGTCATCGAAATCAAAAGACATGGCCCATTGAAAAGTGGCTCTAGCATTCTGTAGGCAAAATGACATCTTCTGATAAGAAAATGTACCCCATGGACCGATAAAAGTTGTTTTATGTTGGTCTTCTAGATTAATTTGTATCTAGTTATATCCTGAAAAACCATCCATGAAAGAAAAGACCTCATAGCCTGCACATTCATCGAAAATATGATCAATGAATGGGGTGGAGAAATTATCCTTTGGACAGACCTTTTTCAAATCACGAAAGTCAATACAAATGTGAATTGTTCCCTCCTTTTTGTTGACCGTAATGGGATTTGACACCCATTGAGTCAACTAGACGGGGTAAATGAAACTGACTTTGAGAAGTTTCTCTACTTCAGCCTTAATAGTTGTTTCTTTCTGAGGATTAACCGGACAAATCTTCTATTGGACCGTCTTGGCGTCAGGATAAGTCGTTATTTCATGTTCGACGATTCTTGGATCGATGCCTGGCATTTCCTCATAAGACCAGGAAAAAATGCAGCATAATTCCTTAAATAAATCTGTATGGATCCGACGAAGACATTCTCCACGATGCCAGGGTTTATGGAGATGTCAATAAGTATCATTTCAGTGATAGTTTTCATGTTACCCTTAGCATAACTGTGTGCATAGCCATAGGATTAATAGGACAAGACCTATCTCTAGTCATAGTCAACACAAATTATCCCGCCTCTATTCTTATAAACTCTGGGAGGAAATATGATCTATGATGGAGATCATCCCAGGGTCTGTCCGGACCAGCCATTGCCTCTAAAATTGCCTCATCAGAGGGAAAAAACAAGTTTAAATAATATGTATTGGAGAGGGAACCTTGTGCCCAAATAGGCTTGAGAACTGGATCTAACTCCTATGTGGGAGTCAGATCGGGGTCGGTTGAAGCTTGCTTGACAATACTGTATGCAAATTTTGTTGTGGACAAGGGCATGGTTATGCTAGGATTCCTTGTCCCTTCCATTGAAGTCGATGGGGAAATAATATTCCATGGATCATTAAAGTAATTCATGCGAAAAAATGACACATGAAATATTTCATCCCTTGGCTGGTCATGGAAAGTCGATATTATCTTGACATCGCCAAAAGGAGGAGGGTAATCAAAAGTACCCATGAGAGGTGGGTAAAAACCAACCCCCACGTTGATGAAACTAGGCTGAGGGTTATCAATCATCAGGACTGTGGATGCCCCCAATCAAGGGTCAGGATGGGAGAAGGACAACTGGTCAATGGTTACGATTCGACCCTCATGTGGAAACAATAAGAGCCAAAAATTGTGGCAACCACTACATGCATTGCATAAGTCCAAATCCTTCCTAACAGAAGGTTGTAGTTGAGAGGTGTATCGACCACTTCAACTTTGACACACACGGTCTTCCCTCCTAACTGCACGAGGAAAGAAGGGATGATTCCATGTGGTCTAAAAGAACGACCATCGAAATAAGTAAGAAGAGTAGGTGAAGAAGATGAAATGGGTTAGCCAATGGCCTTCCAATATGCCAACGAAATCACACATGTCGAGGCACCCTCATAAACCATCGTATGGAAAATATTCCAAGTAAAATATTTTGTGGGGTGAGACACTACTATCTGAGACACAACGTGGTATGGGAGATGAGGTTTCAAGTCGGTCATATGAAGCATGATCTCTCCTAGATTACAGGTCTCAGCAGATCCCAAGGCAGCTAACATATCCTTTCCCTGTGAAGGGCAGCTATGGAGGACTTCCAAAGTAGACATCACGCAAGGGATTTATGATAAATCCTCCACCACATAATAGTTATGGGAGGCCCTCATGTTTGGATTATGTCAATCTTTATTGAACGCCCCTTTTGGGATGCGTTTCATTGTTTCTCCCATCATCTTCTCAATCTGGAGAGAAATTGATGGGATTTTGTCTTATTTACCCTTTTCAGTAGTGTTTGGCATTCTGTAATCATGTTCCCTAGTTGCTATATGACTGTCACCTTTCAACATATAAACATTCACAAACGAGGGGTTACTAGAAGACGAAGGGGTCCCTGACTTCCCCCATCCGTGCTCAAAGAGGCTTGAGTCAATTTTTCCCCATGTGAAAATGGGTTCATTAACACAACAGGCTACTACTGTGCCAATAAATTCAGGTCCTCCCCAAGCCGAGGGCACAGGTTAGTCAGATAGTCTTTCATGCAAAGGTTACATGGATACTTTGACTTTCTCTTTTCTATGTTACCCCTGTGAGCATTATTGGTGTGTTTCTTATCCCCCTTACCCTTCTTGTTTCGTTGTTTCTTCTTTCTACCAGGCTGCTGGTTGGCCTTTGGTTCTATTGATTGCACACTATGTACAGTCTAAGTTTGAGTACTGGAGGTAGCCGATCTAAAGGTTTGGCTGGCCGCTCTCTACTGTATCGAGAATCATTGCAATTGATTTGATAGCTAATCAATGGGATTTGCTTGTGCTGAACTAACTATACCATCAGCATGTGGTCCAGAATTGTGACTGTCCTTGTCAAGGATAGACCTTGGCACATCTATAAAAACCTCATAGAGTCAACCAGACTGATAGTATATCAGTTCAAGATATTGAGCTCTCATTATCGCCTCTTCTTCTGAAAACACTCCCAACATTGCAATGCCCTTAGATAACTGAGGTACCAAGAACTTAAGGAACCACTCCAAAAGGTGGGATTGATACTTTTATCAAAATCCTCTGACACCGCCATTATTGGATGTCATCTGAGATATGATCGACATTTGTTTTCTCAAAATTGGCTAGCAATTCCATGTCGGCATCGTATCTCACAGGGAGTTGAAAATGGTTTAGGAAAACCATTTCCAAATCACTAAAGCAATAGTATATTGAGACGTCGATCTTGATGTACCATTTTGCAGCACTCCTGATAAGAGTTCATTGAAATATATGCAATTGTATGGAGTTGTCTCGTAGAGACTTCGACGAGCAGCATAGGTGAAAAGTGGTCACGTGATCATCTAGATCTTCGTTAGGCCTACCTTCAAACTTCAGAATGTCAGAGGTCAACTTTGTCAGAATGGGAGGCCAATGCGGATCAAGACAAATTGGGTCATTTAACAATCTTGACAAGTATGTAAATGGTAACATTGCCATAAATGGTAGCTTTGGCTATTGACTATGTACAGGAAGAAAAGAGCCTGGAGTTTGACTGGCACCAGGCTGCCAGGAAAAGTAAGGCTGCTGACCACAGTTCTAGTAGACAACATGGCCTTGGGAAATGTTCAGATACTAATTTTGTTAGGACATCATCAGCTGATTCCTGTAGTTGGACATTGAGGGTTGGGCGAATATTTCTCCCTGCGTTGTGTTCCAAAGATTCTGGAAAGGGTTTACCCCTGTTGATCCGATGGGCATAGGTACTGAGCCTTACCCAGGGTTTCATTGAACATGGAAGGGGTTGTCCTGGGTCAACATCCTTGATGAGGTAACTTATCCTTGCCACATATTTCAGAGACCTTGTGAGGAGAAGTCTCTTGTGTTTTCCCCCTATGTAGGAATAATACCCTGCACAGGATTTTGTTGTCCAAAACTAGGGTTGCCCCTGATCGAGATGGCATCTAACGAGAAAGTGTTGTTACCAAGCATGTCGAACAAAGAGAACAACATTGGACCCACTAACATGGTGTAGGAAGAAGGTCCTAGACTACCTCCTCCGAACAAGTTGTAGTTTATCTTCAGCCAAAAGGGTTGTTAGGGAGAACCACCGAGTGAAGGTAACAAAGGAGGTATATGACCCCCACCGTAAGGGAAATAATTATAGGGGGCTGAGGTGACCCCCATGGACCCTTGCAAAGGATCATTTGAGCTCCCTTCCTCGAGACCCATGGTATTTAGGGTGGAGTAGGAGAGGACAAAGTTCCTATCAAAGTCAGGCATTCTGTATGAAAATGGAGGACCCGTCGCACTCTGTGTGAATGGTGCAGTGATCTCCACCATAGACAGAATCATATTGTTTCCCAAAGTAGAGGTGGTCGATACCATCATGGTCCAGACCGATGAAGGTGGGTTAGGAGGCGGAATCCCCCCAGTGGTGGTAGCCGTTGAGGGAGTGTGAGGAATCCCTGAAGAAGTAGCATCATTTTCTTCCATAGCTGCCTGCAGGACTATCTGACACTTGTGATGTGTTAGCCTTGGAGGTGCAAGATGTATCAAAAGTGGCACTGACACGTTAGTGATTGGAGGGTTAAAATGCCTGAGAGCTTCCACTGCAAGGTCAGAAATAATCAGTTCCTCCGGATTCGAGTGTTCTCCTCTCGGGGATGGCTCGGGCACAGTTTCCTGAACTCCAGTCACCTCAAATGACCCTTGTTGGTCAATTATTCACTGTAAAAGTGGTGGTGGTGGCTTCAATGTAACCGGTAGTAGGCCCGAAAGCCTTCGCAACTGACAAAGCTCTTGACCTTCCACTTTGTGAGAATATCAATGAGACAGTAAGGATTTTACTAATGTTGAAAACTAGCACACACTAGAAAAGTTCCTATGAGATAAACAAAACAAACCACTATATATTTGGAAGAACAGTTATGCCAACCAACACCAGAGCAACTTACCAGTGCAAGTGCAACTCGAACACGAAAGCACCCTCCAGGTATACTCTGCAAATCATGGCCTGACGTTTATCATAGGTACCGCAGTATACCCCCACAATCACATGTGTAAGTCTCTATAATAAAGGCAATTAGGTTTTCATCTCGTGAATAGTCACCAGGAAGGTACAGTCAACAGTCAGGTGGACCGCAATGAGAAGGGTATCAAGCCCAAAACCTATCGAGGGTATCAAAAGCAAGTGGTCTGGAAGACAACTGAGGACCTCAAATGGATTCAAGATCCATGAAGCTTCGTAGAAAATGCGACCGAAAATATCCCATGACAAGTCCTCTATATGTGTTCCCCACTACGCCTAGTCTGGCTTTGGAGGGGTTATCTCTGCTACCTTTTTGTACACGACCTCGTGTTTATCCCCTATGTTATAGGGGGGTCCCGGATAACTTTCATGTTTACTGGACTTTTTACACTACCTAACACTGACTCCAATGTTTTTTTGTAAGCCTTGAAGAGTTTCCTCTCCAACCTAATTCAAGGCTCTATCCTAGACTAGTTGATTGACCCTACAAACATAAAGTCTAGTTAATTTTAAATTAGTGTTAATTTTAAATGGATTTTTTTAAGTCAAGGAAATGGCAATGAAACTAGTGGTGTTTTTTGAGAGATGAAGGAGAAATAAACGAAACTGAAAGAAAAATTACTTCTATTTGACAAATAAAGATTTGCAACTAACTCTTTAACCAACTTTTCATAACTTCTTTTTCTAATATCTTTTAAAGGAAAACCTAAAATGAAATTTCGCTCAACTACGAGCTACTTAATTTTCTAGGCATTCATTAAAGAATTTAAAAAAATAACTCTTTCTCCTAACAAGCAAAATAACTAACCAAACTACTTACCAAACTAAGAAATGAAAACTTTTTCTATTCTTTTTTTTTATGCTTCAAACAAGAAACTTGAAAATAAATTCTCTTTCTTTTTCTTTAAAGTAAGCGAAAGGAAAAAAAGTGAAAAACAACCAGAAAATACTGAGAAATGACCTCTGGCCCACTGTGGATCACAAGGAGTCATTAAAGACACCTAACAGAATGATAAAAAAGACTCGAAGACATTCCCATAACCCTTCTAAAATTAAACACAAGAAATATTCAAAAAGATAACCAAACTGACATCAAACCCAGGCTTCGACTGTAAAAACAGAGACATTGTACTTAATCAAGAAACCCTGAAAATTCAGACTTCAATCAGGGAAGAGGTTTACTGCGTCTTCTTAAAGAAAAAATTCTTGACAAGGGCACACAAGTCATACTTCAACATCCTATGGATTTATGTGGGTTGTCTAAAAGAAGGACGTGTATGTATGCGTTCAGACCCACTATAGGCCGCGTACACCTCTGTAAATTCTCAAAAAAAGAAAAAAAACAGGTATATTGATAGGGCAAGGAGAATTGTTGTGGCACCAATAGGTGACCAAAATCCCTTAAATAATCAACAGATTTAGAAATAAACTCGATAGGTAAAAACCAATCAAACACCCATAAAATCCCCTAAAACCCTAGAGGCTTCCCTAGTATGGTCCCATTTTTTCTATAATGGGAAAACCCCCCTATGGACTACACTAGGGTTCAAAATGTAGGAATATCTAACCATCTAAAAGTATCCTAATTTTCTAGCTACCCCGAATATACCCCAAATTCATACATGAAATACAAAGTGAAAAGATCAGGTAACTTTACATTTTACTCCGCATCTAGTGTCGATCCTCTCGTGTTTGGTAGCTCCGCTGACTACTAGCCTCCTCCCAAGGCCGATCTGCATTCACAAACATAAAAATAGGAAAATACAAACATGCATCTCATATATAAATCATGGGTTAGAAGTTAGAGTAAATCATAAATCAAATACAAATATTAGACACATCATATTTCGAGACAAAAAAAGTATTCATTTTATTGATATCACAATGTTTACTTACAACAAGGTCGGTGATTGCTCCACAAACTTGGTCTAGGATCCTCTTCACCAAGATCCAACTGCGCTTCCACGTATCTCTTTCCTCTCAAACTTCTTCTAGGGATATTGCATAGGCTTATGATGGAGGAAAAAGGAAAGAATGGGAAATTCTGATGCAAATCTCACAAGGTGATTGCAATTCTTGGGGTAAGGAGGGGATGTGAAACGGGCAAAGTTTCACTATTCTTATGCTTCTATTAGGAATGATACCCCAACACATCCTTTTATATGGGAAAAGGATTCTTATTCGGTTGGTTGATAGGCTATAGGCGTTGGATTCATTGGGAAACTACCCAATAGCCCATAATCTCAACGAATTCCTTGCAAATTTTTAATTTGTGCAACTTTTGTGAGTGTATGCGGGTTGTAATGGTGCATATAGCGTATGTACATAGGCTGTAGTGGTGCATATGGAATATGTACATGGGAAGTAGTGGTTCAGGGCATGCACATATTCAAAAATAGTGTTTTTAAGAAGAGCTGCTAAGTGATGGCTTGGAAAAAATAGCAAGTAAGAGGGCCAAATGCCAAGTAAGCATGTATGGATAAATTTAGGGTTATAACAAAAACTAAGGTCACATCTTTAATATCACCTATGTTCATTTGTTGTAGACTATTATAGGAGATAATGATTCTGGATTTTTCATTTGTACAAGACAAGACTAGCTCTTCCATAATAATCTTTGACATCACACTTGGGGCCGAACTGCCATAAATGAGGCAACAATGGGCAATCTTATCCATAATATTTACAGAAATATAAAAAAGGGGTATTTTTTACAGGGTATATAAATTTATGTACACCTACTTTATTTACAGACAAATCATCTTCGTTCACCTCTTCAGAGAGGTTGGCTACAACTAAAGCTTTTCCTTCCATGAATTGTTTCAGATGCCTCTGTTGTTCAGGGATGACAACCATGTCCAGAAGGGTTGCATCTGCTTTGATGTTGGTCAATTAATTTAGGACATTTTACTTGGAATAAGGAAGAGGGGGAGTTTTTCCTTGACTGTTAGGAACCTTAGGAACCTAAACAGTAGCAGCGAGTGAGGATGAGCTTGCACTAGAATAATTGTGAGGAGGGTCAAATTTGCCTTTGGGAGCATAGGATTTGTTCCTAGTATTGATGGTCATGACATCTTCTAGCTCTACAAAATCTAGGACAACAATGGTAGTCTCTGGTATTTTACCAAAGATATTATCTCTGGCACTCTTCCTTACCTCACATGTGGCTTCCTCTTAGTGTTCCTCGCAAACGTTACACCAACTTTGAGGCAAGATAGCTTTAGGTTGAAAATTATTTTCGATTGGATTTCTAAAGGGAGGTGTAGAAGAGGATGAAGCTCCAGGGGTGAGAGGGGAGACAACCCCCTTTTGCTCATACACTATCATATGTTTGTTCATATATTGTACTAGTTGTAAGAGGGTGAACATGTATGTATGTTTAACCGATTCTCCCTGGAGAAGACCTATTATTTCAAGTTGTTATTCATACTCTAAACAAGTATGCAGAGAGGAACCAACATTATAAATGGATTTTTCCTCAAGACTATGATGGTAGGGGGAAGGGAATGCATTGTAGTAATGCATGAAAGCATATTAGTTCTAAAGTCTAATGAGTTCAGGGATAGGATTGTATAAATTAGTGAAATGAAAGTTGAAGGACTTGATGGTTTCACCATCCTTATAAGCGACGTTATTGTATTCTTGTAACTTCTCGTCTGGGCCTTTTGATTTCCCATAAGTGGATCTGAACCAATAGATTAACTCCTCCCAAGTAGACAAAATATTGGGAGGAAGGTGAAAGTTGGCCGCAACCTTTCCTTCCAAGGAATTGACGAATAAGTGCATGAAAGTATCATTTCCATTGGCTCATATGTTGTGATAGCCATTGTAAAATGCCACTAGGTGTTCATTTGTAGTGACAATTTTGTTTTCTGAAAGCCTGGTGTTGGAGCTGGAAGTCGCTCCTGGATTTCTTGTAGGAGAAGAGCCTGACGCCCATCAGTTTAATGTCACGATTTTTTTGAAAGGGTGATCAAATGGAGGGAAACTCAGAACAATATCATCTCAACTCAGAAACTAGACCAGGCATGCATGAACGAGTGAGGTCTTGATAAACTCCAAACAATGAGTTGTAGTAAAAGGGTGAGTAGGGGGAATACTTTCATGAGAAGAGTGCAAAGGTCTATCACAGACATCAATTTCGTAACAGACTGGAGGAGAAATCATTCAAACACAAAGTCTCTTTATATTCAAACGCAGAAAACCAGAGAATACAAAAATGTCACAACAAATCCTTTATCATAACATAACTACAACAATCCACGTGAATCATTCAACTATGAACTCTCCGGCATGAGATGGAAGATAGATGGAAAAGGGAGAACTGTTTGTTATAAACCAAGAAATCTCAAACATAGAGGCATAACTAGGAAACTAGAATATTTGCTGAAACTTTACAGTCGGGAGCTTAGCTCTACCATAGATAGATACAAAAATGGAAAAAATGCCTACATATACTCAAAACAACAACAACAGGGGAACCAAGAAACTGCATTGAAAGCTTTGCGTCTGCATGGCTTCTGACAATCTGCATCTGCAATCTTTGAATGGTCATGCAACTTATGGCAGACGCGATTGATCTTCTGACAGTTTCATCGGTGAATCGACGTGCCTTTAATTCATTGCAGGACGTCCCCATTATGGCGGAGATGATGTCTAACCACCACCAACCGCTTCAATAACTGCTTTCTTGGGATTGAAGACGATCTGGCCAACTCAACACTTTGGGATGTGGGAGACTTCTCGCGCTACCGCCTGGAATAACAGAATGGCTTGAAGGACGGGTATGGAGGCCAACACAGAGGATGGGGCACATGACAGGAATGGTGGCGTCAGACTATGAGGGCGTGAGGGAAGTGGCGAGGTGTGAGAAGGGAGACAGAGGAGGACATGTGGCGGAGGACAACAGGTGAAAAGGGGAGAGACGAGAGATCGTGGACTCACTCTTTGGCGAGAGGCTGATGTGGAAAGGAATGGGACACATGGCAAGTAACGAGTGGATGGTGAGAAAAAAGGGAGGACCACGTGGACTAAAGAGGGGAGGTGGATGGATAACACATGGCAGCAAGGGAAAAATGGAAAAGAAGCTGACATGGCGGGAGAAGGGCCCACGCAGGCTAAACACAGAGCAGCTGAGAATGACAGGAGTGCATGAGCGCCGTTGATCCGGGTGTTGAGATCTCGACCGTCGGAAAGCTACATTTGTGATTCCGGACCCCCCCCCTCCGCTTAAAGGTAGAAAGGCAGGGGGGGTCTGGAATTGTCCTCATCGTTGTTGATCCGGGCACGCTGATCTGGGCCATTGGAGAGGTGCGCCCCCGATTCCGGACCCCCCCTAGCTTAAAGGTAGAAAGGCAAGGGGGGTTCGGAATCCAATATGCATCGTTGATCCGGGCACTGCGATCCTTGCCATCCAGACTTGGATTTTATTTAATCATGGGTGCATTATCATCCGAAACTTTGGACAAG
>ML835229.1:13328-89723 GCA_009831015.1 Picea engelmannii | reverse complement strand
TGTCCATTAGTATGAATCTAGCCATGTGATTACAGATGTTGAAGTAGAATATGGCTAGAAACCACTTGATTACCGGTCGTTAATGAAAATCGTTAACAAGTGCGAGGGAAATCACCATTGACATCAATGACTCCCAAGGTACAATAGTACAATACAATGAGTATGAATAGATGATATGAAGTCGAATACTTGATGGAATCTCTTGATCAGGGATCAATGATGTAAATCCACTGTCGAAAGTGAAGAAACCTGCCATTGAGGCATGCAGCTTCTAAGGCACCAAAAAATTTCTAAGTCTTGTTCCTGGATAATGAGTTGAAGTCGATAGGAAAATACTCATCATAGGAGGGATTTGATATATCCCCCATCAAATGACATGAAATAAGTAAAAGATTTAGGGTAGAGAAAAATACGAACATGATTTCAAACTAACAAAAGGAAGGCTGACATGATATGAATTGACAATTGCAGATGGTCGACTCAATAAAGGGTTTGGTTGAACTTCTCTTGAACATATGAATGGCATGACACTGGTGTTGGCAGCATTGACTCAAAGATGACTCAAGATAGGAATTTTCATAAATCTAGACGAGAGACAAATGGATTTCCCAACTGGGATTCAAATGATGAAGGGAGTTCCATGTTCAAGAGAGACGCTTACTACCTCTAACACAAATGAAAAGACACACCTCTTTCCCAAATTCCCCCCCACCATTTCTGGCAAGTACCTCTTTATTTTTATGCAAGCTTGAGGAGGATAAAATATGCTTGTTGATGTAAGCTCATCCTTCATATGAGTCCCTCGAAGTATTTTTAACGAACCCTAAGAAGGAGTGGTTCGGTACCGTATGGGTCTGTCGATGTTTGTTTAATGAGTCCAAAGATAGAAAACTCGAAGGTTTTTCATGTTTATAGAGTCTGGAAAAATACTTAAAAGAGAACTCTCTTAGTTCCTTTTTCGTAAAATAGTTCGACAGGACCAAAAAAGTGATAAACTATTGTCCATTGAATGTTTTATTAAAATATTTTTACAAGCGTGAACAAAACAAGGTCATTGGACAATCTTTTCATTTTTCAGGAGTGTGAAAAGAGATTAAAGGTTACTCTGTAAGTTTCGCTATTTTCATGTTACCATGATGAGTATGAAAAGATGACAAAAGTATACTTGGTTACATTCTCATCGATTTTCAAGCACGAGAACGAAAAAATACTAATCTCAAGGATTTTTCTAAAAAACCATAAAAAGTAATCATACACGTGACGAAAAAGAAAAACAAATCACAAAAACTGTCCATACTTCATTGTTCGAAACCCTAGCCTTCCCATCTACAAGAAACAAACACTCAAAAAAACATTAGGCTAGTAGGTTTTTGAGAAAATATATTTAAATGATATAAAATATTTCTAGAAAAAGTAAAAAATGAGATAAATAGGGGTAAGAACTCATTTTTACTATTTCATTTGTATTTGGTCAAAAAACTTGTTTAAGAGCCCTTTTTCACCTCAAATTTCGGTGGTTGATTTTGGGGAGAACATGCGATCATTTGGTGAATGGTTTGCGTGAAAACGGTGAGTACCTTGAGTACCTCATCTTCTTCCTTTTCAATGGTTTAAAATTCATTTGAATTGGTTAAAAGATGATTTTTTGGGTGAGTTTTTGGGCCATAGGCGTGCGCTGGGGCCACCGCAGGTGCCCTATATAGTGGTCTGTGGAAATCAAGGATTTATGTAGGCACCCAATGAATCACCTACAGAAACCCCTCTCTGTAATTGAAGCCCATTTGCGGTGGCCAAAAACTCAAAAAAGAAAATGATGCATTGGACCAAAATGAATTCCAAAAAAATGATGACTAAAGGTGCTAACTTCTTTCTTTCATCCCCATTCAGGTATTTTGATTGCAAAGATGTTGGAGTGGAGAGAAACAAAGAATGAATATGATGATGCAATGGCTTTAAATGATCTAGGCACCATAAAATCCCTACGATAGTGTGGTTTGTTAAATTTCTTCAAGATCCAGGGCATGAGAGCCCAACTGAGACTGTTGGAATATTTGGTCCATATGTGGGACGTGGAACAACAATTATTTCATGTGGGTGTTCATGTTCTTTCCTTGGAAATCGAAGAAATTTATTTCTTGACGGGGCTATCCTGTCGTGGGGCACAAGTGACCTTAACAGGAGGTCGAGGTGGAGGTTTTCCAATGAGTGAATACATCAGACGTTATTGTGAATCTGAGGCCGAGAGGCACAAGGGTAAAGTGTCTATCAGAGGGGTTTGTGATCTGACACTCAGAACCATTCTTTTCACCATTGCACGGATGGAAGGGAATGCTTCTACTCACATGGCTCTACAGAGCTACTTCCAGTACGTCATGGAATGCATGGAACCTCGTGTGTTCAGCTGGTGTGATGGACTCCTCCATAGTATGAAGAGTCAATTGACTAAGAGAAAGAACAGGGAACTAAAACAATTTGGGTACATATCCATTTTGGTATATTTATTCCTAGAAAGAGTCCCTCACCTATGCCTATAGGTAGAGTGGAATAGACCAACGCCACAAGATCCGCAGATGAAACGGTGGTGTGATATCATGTCCTGGCATGTAGTGGGGCCTATTATTAAATATAATGATACATTTTTTGATTGGCTGGAGCCCCAGATGTTGATGATCGATGACTATGCATATGTCGGGATGGATTTTTTCCATGATCCTGACTTGGTGCTATCTGAGGGTTCTTAGTGGGGGGATCTAGGTAAGAAAAACATTTTTCTTTTATGGTGTTTTTGTAAAATTTTCAAAATATTAAACACATTTTTTCTTTTTATGTTTTCAATCCAATGACTAATCAAAATATTTTGACCATGTAGATGTAGGGAAATTCCAACCCTCGGGTACATCCCCTATCCAGAGGTGAGGGGAAGCAACGGTAGTACCAGGATGGGATGTGGAAGATTATGAAGCAATAGAGCAGAATCTGGAGGGTTTAACTGTAGGGATCCCAGATATGTCGATCGACGAGATCCCGAGGCATTTCCAACGCCATACTGTAGGCGTGTCTGGTACATTCAGATGATTTCTCCGTAGGGTAGCATGAGAAGTAGTGTGTTACCGTGAGCAACATCCATGATGTTATTTTGTAGAAGCTATGAGCTTCATATTTTGATATTTTGGTCTTCGGATGAAAAACAATCTTTTTGTAAAAAAAAATTATCGTTATATATATATATATGTGTGTGTGTGTGTGTGTGTGTGTGTGTGTGTGTGTGTGTGTGTGTGTGTGTGTGTGTGTGTGTGTGTGAGGTTTCTACCGGCTTAATTTGGTTTGTATAATACATGTGATGTGTGATTGGATTTATAAATGTCTCAGATGTTTTTCTAACACATAATTAGTTAATGCATCAGTTAATGTATTTAGACATCTAGGAATGTGTTGATACTCGATATAATCAAAATAACATTTCAAGAGGCGAATTCGTAAATATACCCGTAATAAAGTAGGACTTCAGATATCATAGACATTACTTAAATGTAGCACTACAAGATTTGAATCAAGTCGTATAACCAAGCGATGAATCCCAAGTGAGATAGCATCGGTCAATAATTTGATGACTATGCTATACTCTGCTATATTATTGGTTGCACGACCAAGGAAAACACTGTGTAGATTGACAAGTTCATTTGTGGGTGCATATATTTCCCATGCAACAAAAGCTAGGTTCTGAGTGCTACGACTAGTGCCATCAACGAAGCCAAAATGGGGTAATGAAGACTCTGACATCTGGAAACCAAGCACAATGCAAGGTAAGCAGTCGAGGGTAGAAACTAAATAACGAAAAAGCACACAAAAATAGCACACAATGGTATGATACAATAAAATACAAGAACTCGTGCATAGTCTAAGCATAGTAATTCTTCAAGTAAATCCCATTTCTAGGTTCACTCAAAGGAATTCCATCATAATATACTAACTCATAGGCTCCCTTATCCAACACTCATTTGACGATATAAGGGCCTCACCACATAGCCTCGAATTTTTCGGCTCCTAGCAAATCACGATCTTGTTCATAGAGGAGAACTAGATCACCCGTAGAGAAAACATGTGGCTTGACATGCTTATCATATTGGGATTTGATGCATTTCTTCTAGGTTTCAATATCTAGGGTGGCATCACGACGGGCTTCATCCAATTGCATAAGATACAACATACGTTCTTCTTCAACAGAGGTGTTTGGGATAAGTTCAACATATAGTTTTAACGATGAAATTTCACATTCAATTGATAGGATAGCTTCTATACCATACACTAATTGGAATGGTGTAAACCCCGTGGTAGACTTCACGGATGTCTGATAGGCCCATAATGTTGAAAACAACATCATGTGCCAACTTGTTTTGTGAATTCCTATAATCTATCGAAGCATGGTGATAAGAACCTTGTTGATCTCTTCAACTTGGCCATTGGACCGTGGATAGTAGGGGGTTGAGTTTTCATGTCGAAGACCCAACTTTTCTGTAAGCTCAGACATCATGAAGTTTTGAAAGTGGCTACCGTGATCAATGACAATAGACTGTGGGATTCAGGGATGATTTTAAGGATGGAAATTTATTTTAAAATGTAGAAACCTTGGTGAATATTACTAATCCTTCATATGTCAACTATAAATGTTTGGCAATATTTTTTTAAAAGTATTCAAATTTCTATGTATTTTATATAGTTTTTATAAAAATTTGGCGATTTTGAAGGTAAAATAACTTTATCATGTAGAATTTGGGCGAATCATTTTAAAAATAGCGAATCTCGTTTTTGGAAATACCATGGAAAATTAGCCCATATGCGAAATTTAGCCCCTAAAATCATCCTTGGTGGGATTCCAAATCGTGTGATGATGTGATTGAAAATGAAAAATGCTACAGTTTTTCCCATATTGTTGAATGTAGGCATCGCCTCGGACCATTTCGTGAAATAATCCACAGCTACGATAATGTATCCATGCCCCCTGGCTGAGTGAGGGTTACAGGTCATGAAATCGATACCCCATTTAGTGAAAGGTCTAACAGAAACTACAGTGTGTAAGGGAGCGGGATGAGATATTATCTTATGATTGTATGTTTGGCAAGCATGTCATTTATGGATGGTAGTTATACGATATTTAAATAAAGAAGGCCATAAGTACCATGCTCGCAAGATCTTTTGGGCAGTGGCATACCCGGACATATGACTGCCACACGCTCCAGAGTGGCATTTATTCAAAGCTTTCTCTTCCTCGTCAAAACTGAGACAGTGTCATAATATAAAGTCAATTCCACGGCAATAAAGAGTGTCACCGAGAATGATGTATTGGAAGGCTTGATAGAGGATGCGACAACGGTCTGTACTACAGAAAAGTTTGAGTCTAGAGATAAATGATAATATCTCCATACCAAGCATCGTCAGAACTGATCAGAAAAAGGGATTCGTCGGGTAGGGAATCCTCCACCACATTTTCTGTCTCAGCGGAGGGAGGGTCACATATTAGTTCGGAAAACACCAAGGATTTATTGGACTTCGCACGTTTGAATTCTAAGTCAAACTCCTGGAGAATCACTATCCATTTGGAGTATTTTCCCCCTAGAAATTGACATGTAAGAATGTGCTGCATAGGGTTGCAATAAGAAATTACAGTGGTCTTGCGTAATAGAATATAGTGACGGAAACGTTGGACAGCTTGAACAGCTGCCAATGCCAGTTTTTCAACATGTAAGTACTTGGATTTGGTAGTTGTGAAACTCCAACTCAAACAATAAATGACATGCTCATCATGTAAATCGTCTTCTTAGACCAAAACCATGGCAATGGTAGAGTCTGAGGTAGCGAGATAAAGGAAATAATATCGACTATAATCAGGCAGGAAAAGTAGTGGGGTACGGATTAAAATCAGTTTCAAAGCATTGAAGTCTTTGTTGGAAGTGGTGTCCCATACAAACTTAGAGCCTTTCATTAGTAGTCGAGTAAATCTGATTGTTAACTCAGGGTAGTTTGGGATAAAATGATGTAGAAAGATTGCCTTCCCTTGTAAACTTTGTAGCTGGAAAAGTGAGGAAGGAGGAGGGAGATCCAGAATTGCCTCGACCTTCAAAGGATCTACCCTGATCCCTTAACGTGACACAATAAATCCCATGAGTCAGTTGGAATCCACACAAAAGACACATTTATGTGGGTTTAAGCATATACGATAGAACTGACAATGAAGGAAAATGGCTCGGAGATGGGTTGGATGATTGGTACGATGCATGGAATGCACTGGTAGGTCATCTAAATAGGGTTGTACAATATGCTTAATATCATGGAAAGCGTAAGACATAGCACGTTGAAACGTTGCACCGACGTTTTTCAAACCGAAGGGTAGTGTCCGGTAGGCAAAAGTGCCCCAAGGACAAATGAAAGCGGTTTTGTGTTGATCCACGGGTAAGATATTGATTTGGTTATAATTGGAGAAACTGTCCATCAAAGAGAAGATTTCACTTCCAGTGTAATCGTCGACGATTTGGTCAATGAAGCGGGTAGGAAAGTTGTCCTTAAGACAAGCTTTGTTGATATCCCTATAATCAACACAGACATGGATTGTACCTTGTTTCTTGTTAACAGGAACTATATTGGATACCCAATCAGTCAAAGCTACTGGATAAATAAAGCCATCTTTAATAAGTTTTTCGACTTCAATATTAATAGTAGCTACTTTACGGGGTGGACCAGGCGAAGTCTATGCCAGATGGTTTTAGCATCTAGGTAGGTCTTAATTTCATGTACAACTATATCAAGGTCAATACCTGGCATCTCTTCATAGCTCCATGCGAAGATGTCACTAAATTCTTGAAAAAGTGACTTATATGTGACAACCTCATCCAGGGAACATGAAGCTCCGATGTGGACATTTTCGACAAATCCATGTTTAATAGATATGTTGAGGAGGAAGGTGGGTGAAATGTTACTCGATTTTCCTTCGTATAACACATTGTGTTTGGATTCGGGAACCGAAGAAATAACGAAAATGATCAACGGAGTCAATATCTGTTGGTAACTCTCAATGGTGTGTTGTTCAAGAAAGAGAATGGAACAATTATGCCCATCATCCCAAGGAGTGTCTTCCATCGACATAACCGACATAATCATCTCGTCCATGGGAAAAATAACGTGGAACAAATCAGGACATGAATCACTGAGAGAGGGAGTAGAAGGGTCAGCCGATTGAATGGCTTGGTAGGCAGATTCAACCGGACTTAAAGAATCTGGTCGCTGTAGTGAAGATAATCACCAGGTTTGGGTACTATCCATGGGTCATAAGATGCGGGAGTTTTGCGGATGAAGGTGGAGATCATGTTAATCGAGGCAACCAAAGGAGGTGGAACATCAGGTGGTGGGATTGGAAACTTACCCATCAAATTTGAATATTTTAGTAGAACCTCACCGACATTCTCGTACCCAGGGGGTGTATTTGCAATGAAAGTACATTGTTGGTACGTGTATCAGAGTTAAATAAGGCCAGTTGGTCTAATGTAACTACTTTTCCTTGATTTGGAAAGTGCACGATACAGAAAAGAGTAAACATGACTGCATGCATGGAATCGATCCAGCTATGGCCAAGTAAGAGGTTGTAATCAAGAGGTGTGTCAAAGACCTCAACTTCAATGTTAACCATTTTCCCTTCTAACGTAATAGGAAACGAAAAGAGTACACCATACTCTTTAAATCCAAAGTCATTAATGGCTTTGAGCGTGTTGTGTGATTCAATTAAGGAAGGAGAGCCAATGGCTTTCTAGTAGGCAATAGACATGACACATGTCGAGGCAGCCTTGTCAATAACTATTCCACAAACGTTATTGTCGACGAAAACAACTTGTATTTGAAATGCGAGCTAAGGGGGTAACCTTGGAATGTGATCTTCCAAGTCAAAGATTATTAAATTTGTATTTGTAGGGTCGATTCCACCGATATCTTTCAAAATTTCCTTCCGTTGTGTAGGACAACTTTGAAGGACTTCGAGGGATGACATCACAGACGGTGCTTGTGCCAGATCCTCCACAATACTGTAGTTCTGGGAAGCACACACATGAGGATTGAAATTAGACTTTCAAACCACGCCCTTGGGAGGAGGGCGAAGGACTATATCAGGGTTTGGTCATTCAATATGAAGAGGACCATTAGAAGGTGGAGCCGAGGGAGATTGTTGAACCAACGAAGGTGGTATATCATCAACTTTCTCCTTGGAGGAAGAGTAATCTTTGACAGGAGTGGTAAGTGTGATGTCATTCTTCTTTGAATCACTGTTACACATAAGTACATAGGAGGTAGTGGAGGAAGAAGGTTGATCATGGATGACCAATTGATCCTGTTGTTGAGAAGGGAAGGGCTGAGACAAGACGACAGGTGTAGGAGGTTTTGGGGTCCCTTGAAGGAACTTCGTGACCTCAGCACGTCTCGGACAGTCCTTCATGTAGTGATCATCACCACAGATAAGTAAAGGATAGCAAGGTTTTCTTTTATCCTTATCATCAGCAGGTTGTGTCTTGGTCTTGTAGGATTGTGGGTTGTTATTCTTATCCTCGTTATTCCTACCATTCCCTTTTTTAGATTTATTCTTACCGGTAGGATTCGATTGAACGATGTTCACTTATGAAGTTTTATTGGTGGGATAGGTGGGCATCGGAGTAGTTTGAACATTAGAAGCATGGGATTTGGGAGTGATGTGAGAGGCCTGCACAGATTGAGGTTGAGCATGGAAAGTACCTATCACACCATCAGTGACATGAGAAGTTGTCGGGGTTGTTGAGGTGGTTGTGGTAGAAGGAAGAGGTGCGTCAGGGAGAAGATCGTAAAGAGTACCTTTTTGAGAATAAACGAAATCGAGGTACTGGGCATGGCTGATCACTTGTTCTTATATGACAACTAGGCCCATAGAAATGTCTTTAGATATGTCATTCATGAAGGATTTTGTGAACCATTCTGCCAATAAATGATCGGGAAGATCGAGTTTGATTAGACATCGTCTTCGTCTCCACTCATGAATGCGATCGGAGATATGAGTGGCTTTACTTTTCTTGAAAGAACTCAAAATCTCGGTTCTTGTTTCATAACAGATTGGAAACTGCTAGTGAGTGAGGAAATCCATAGCTAGGGTATTGAAATCGATGAAGAAGCCTCATGGTAATTCTATATACCACTTCGTGGCTAAACCCATGAGAGTTCTTTGAAAAAGATGTAATCAAATGGAGTCATCCATTAAAGAGTTGGATGAACACCAAAGGTGGAAAGTCATTACGTGATTGTTCAGATCCTCTCCTGGTTTACCATCAAACTTGGGAATGTTAGACGGTAATTTGACCGGTATAACGGGCTAGTGGGGAGAGTGTGACATAGGATCATTCAAAATTCTAGACAGATCAGGGAGTTCCAAATTGGCTAAAAAGGGAAGCTGTCTATTCATGTAATGATAATGATAAATTTGGGGAGGGAGTCCCGTCAGTAAACTAGTAGGACCGTAATCAGTTTGCATATGATGCGAAGATCCTGGTAGATTCGAACGTGTATGCGGAGGCAGGTAACTCATATGGTTGAATGGAGTGGGGATGTTCCCTTGTAAAGGGATACTAGATTGAACGTTCGAACCCCAAATGGGATTGGAAGAGCTAGGATACACCTGGCCCAAACTAGTGGGTATGAAAGAGCCAACTTGAGGTTGTTTCCCCCCGGACGATTGTGGATTCCCTTGAATGAGAAGATTCCAATACTGGGCCAGTGATCCGGGGATGTTCTACCCATATTGTGGATTGTATCCTCTGGGTGGGGTTTGTCCTCTGAGCAAGGATGATTACCCAATTTGGGTTTGACCTCCAAATTGAGTGTGCCCCCCAGGGTTATATTTCCCCCAAGTGGGAATATGGTAACCAAAAGTGAATAACGATGTAGACATTCCAATGGTGGTAGAGCCACTGGGTCTGAATTCTCCTAAAAAAATTGGAAGGGACCCTCTAGAAAGGAACTGGGATGGTGTTGGAATAGAACCAGAAGCAACATTATACCCAGGAGGAGTGGAGACTCCAGGAATTCTGGATGGAACTGGGGTAGGATTGGGAATAGAAGTGTTCAAAGCATTATACCCAAGAGGAAGTGATGGGATCTGACTAGATAAAAGATGTGTGCCAATAGGTGATTGGATAGCCACCGTATTCCTGGTGGGAATAATCGTAGTGTTTGGGACCATTGTGGAATGGGCCTGCTGAAGAGGGATGGTTGAACTAGGAACGACTAATAAGGCTTCCGAACCAAGAAAATAATAGCACGTTGTATTGTTAAAGTGATCCAAGGGTATTGTAAATGTGTAAGAAGTTTTGGGTGGTTAAGAAATGATAGGTATGTCAGCTCATGTCTCTGAGGTGGGAGGGTTTTGTCTAGAATTTAGAGTCTGAGCTATGTCAGTGGTCCAATAAGGATCTTCGTTAAGGCCGATGACAACTTCAGGAGGTAATCCAGAAGTGTCGATAACAAGTTCTCCAGATGAATTGAGCTAGAGAATATGTCTCTTGTATCTAGGAGGTAGGCAGAAAGCTTCTAGAGGGTAAAAAACAACCCGAAATCTCTCTAGGGAATCGATCCTTTCTGGCTATGAAGGTACATGGTCCTGGATCTCACTCTATTGAGGAGAGTCCTCTGGTGGGTTAGGAGGCAATGGTTGAGAAGCTTCTGGATCTTACAGAGGTAATCCCTACATCCTACGTGAACGACGTGGAGGGTCAATGTTGGCCGAACCAAAAATTCTACAAAAAATATCTATGGCCAACTATGTTAACAAACAACAATCGCTAGTAGAATCTAGGAATCAAAACCAAGAAAACAATAAATTCCCATTCTGAAGTCACTAGTTGGTGATGAAATCCAATGTCATGAAGTCAAGACAAGAAGGGGTTGGGCTAGGGTGGAAAATTTACGTTGGCGACCTGCTTAACTGACTTCAACCTTGGTGCAAGATCCCACACATAATTTTGGGTATACCCTCCAAGGAGCCTGAGTGAGTCTGGCCAACGTCGATTCTAGGTACCGTGGAGACTTGCCCCTCCACATTCACCTTATGTAACACCCTAAGAAGATATGCAACTAAGGTTACCAGAAACAACAATGGTGCCTAGGGGAATAGTCAACAGTATGATCCACATGCAAGGGCAGGGTATCTAGCCCGAAATCAACTTGAGAGGGTTCCACTCATAATTGTGGTTATACCTTCAAGTGACCCCCATAATATGCACAATCTATGCACTGATACCAACAAAGCAGGGTGAGTAACTCTTCCAATCTCAATGCGACCTCAGGTTTGACCCTTGTGTGAGAAGGGTTTCCTAGGAAAAAATGTTGCAACTAGAATTTGACACTCCCTATCACAAGATTCTATTGTGTGTTTTGTTCTTTGGAGAGTGTGTCTAACTACCTATTCCAAATATATAGCCTAGCTAATGTTGGTGTAAAAGATCCCTAGAAAAATTACTAGTTAAGTTTTAGAGTTTCGCAATATTATTAAAGGTTGTTGTTACTCAAGAGGGAGACGAGAATGAAACTGATGTTGTGTAAGACCTTGACCCAACAATATGCAAATAGAAAATGAATGATTTAAATTTTTGTTCGATGAATTCTATCTACAGTAAGGAGAAGGTACTTCTAGAAAGGTGTAAACCATGAAATATACTTTCTTTCTTTGAATGTAATACCAAACAATCATCAACAATGTAATTTCACTATTCATTCTCTTTCAATTTTTTTAATGCCAATATTTTCTGTATAAATGATTACCTAAAAGACTGAAATACTTTAATATTTTCATTTCGAAAACCAAAACAAGGATGGAATCATGAAAGGATAAGCAATCAATGAAAATAAAATACTCAACAAGCACCCAAATCGATCTTTCAATGGAGATAAAAATAAAAAATGACAAGAAAACGTTTCTTCAAACATGAATCAAAAAATGGTCTTTCGATCGTTAAAAAATCCAAAGTGTGTAACCAACCTACAACTTCAAATCCAATCGAAGATTTCTAGTCGGGCAATCACTCAGACACAAATCTAGATATTATACCCTTGTCAATAAAAAATCAAAAACAAAAATGGAAAAAGATCAAAAGAGAGGTATTTGATCTCTGAAACCAATCAAGGGAAAGCTTAAACAATGAGAAAAAGTTAAGAACTGGCATTAAAAATCCTTTTCCAGCTAACTAAAGAAAAACTGGGTAAGAACAGAGGCCAAAACCCAACCCAAAAAATTTCTCAAACACCATCGCAGGCTGGTAGTATAACACAGTGCAGAAATGAATAGTTTCTACAGGCCAGAAACAGACAAGGTGTGGAAATCTTGCACTGAAATAAACCAACAGGGTGCGGAAATGAATGGTTTCTGTAGACTGTTTATAAAGTGCAGTGCGGAAGTGTTTGAAAAATCAAGAAATTTGGAGAAAAGGGAAAAGCATCAAAGTGTATTTTCACACCCAGAGAGTCTAAATGGATCTCCCACGGACTTAGAGATTTATTTCAAGAAAAAAGAATAGGTCAAAAGGAAATGGCCAACCAAAAACCACAATAAAGTTGTCCCTCCCCAGTGGAGTCACCAATTTTTTTATTGGGTAAATCAGTAGATGAAGACATGAACTGATCCCTCTAGATCCACCTGGATCTAGAACAAAACAAGATGGAACAAGATGCTTTCCCTAAGTTGTGATCATTTCGTTTACTACCAAAAGGGCAATAGATAACATACCTTATGAATCTCTTCCTTATATCTTTTTTGTCCCTACTTCACTCCAGTGCTCTTGTGGAATCAGATCTATGACAACACAAAGCAACCAACGTGAAAGCAACAATAGTAGAATTCAATGACAACCTAAACATGTGATCAAGGAGTCATGTAATAAAATACTAATCATTTTATGGGAAAGAGAAGTGCCACCGTATTATATTAATGAAAACTATAAGATACAACAAAATTTCCTTGATGTTGCAAGTTCCCTTTTAGTGGTCCTTCATTCCAATACACACATACACTTGCTCCGAAATTCACATGAAGATAATCCACAAAAGCTTGATGGGAAAATGGTGGCCTCAGGCATCACTAGAGACAAGATTGTTCACATAGTCTTCAACCTATTATTTGATCAATTCTCTGCTTAATCTTGCTTAACCTTTTCCATGAGAAGCCCATGATTATATAGGAGAAGGTGAAGTGGTTAAAGGGATGAGGATGATCCCACTAAATCAGAGAAACCAATAGGATCGCAACCATATGAGTGCCACCTCACATTATAGAAGATTCCCCTTCTAGAAATTTCATGAAACCTCTTTCCTCTTTTATCTTTGGAACACCACCACACCCTTCCTATATAGCAACCTGCGGAAATCTCTTGGGCCAGCCATAGAGAAGCCTACGGAAGTGGTAGATTTCTGCACTGTGTAATATGTGCAGGTTGTGAACCCTTTCTAAAAACAAGCCTTGTAGAGGAGGAAATAAGTTTCTTTTCTCAAGAAAAAGTCATGTTAGGAGCCTAAACACATGTTTTTGAAATCATCACCAGGGTGACCAAAATTATGTATAATACCAGTATGGTCTCCAAATAAATGTTGAGGAAAATATATGAAATGATCTTACTCAAGTATTTTCAGATTCTACTTGGCTAAAGAAAAATAGACAGGAATGTCACCATATGTTTATAGCCATCAAAATTGATATCCTAACTCACAAGTAGTTATTACAAGTGATTAGGCTAGTCCTTTTATAAATAAAATCCTGCTAGAATATTCATTTTTTATATGATTTTCTGAATATAATAGTTGTTGAAATAAATGTAGAGACAGAAGCAAAGAAACCAAGATGAAAATCAAGACAGATGAGACATAAAGCAATCCTTTATTTCATTTGAATCCATCAAAGAGTCATTCTCTTTACAAAATTTCGTGAATAATTTTTGGACCAAAGTCAAACTTAGACGTCCCTGATGGAACATACAAAAGGACCTTTGACAAAAAATAAAAAAACTTAACTCTAAAAGTTGGATCAGCTTTCCACAGATTGTTTCCCACTCAACCTTGCACAATAGCCTTTGTCAGTCATGAAAACTAATTCACAAAAAGACAATTCTACATAGACTTTCAAAGATAGATCAACACCTCTGAAAAACAAGCGTCTGAATGATGTAATTCAGCCCTGAATCTTGTTGTTTACAATAAGACCTTGCTATCATAAAAACAAATTAGGCTTGTGATAAATTAAGGAATGAATGAAAACTGAACTATCTCAACATAAAATCAAAGATCAAACCTTAGTATGCTTCTCCTTCTATCCTCCTCATGTTCCTCCCTTTGCTTTTGCCTTTAAGCAATTTAGAATTGGTTGAAGTAGCTGACCTACTTCATTGGTTAAGTTAACTAAAAACTCAACCAACTTTTTAGTTAGGGGGAAAAGTAATAAATCATAATAAGGGTTTTAAATAAATAATAACTAGTAGTTTGGACCCCTTGTGACTCCCTTTATCTCTTATAAATCATAACATAACTAGTTAATGAAATAAAAACATTCCTCCTTCTGACTCCCATAATCACATTCATGTTTGACAATTTATCTCAATATTTGAAATTACTTTCAAAATATATTACTCATATATCCAAAAAACATGCTTTCCAAAACCTTTAAAGTCAACTGTCATCAACAATAAATAAAATAAAACTCAAAAACCATATTTTCCACTCTGATATGCAATCTTTCCCTTGTTGATGTTGTCACCCCTTGATCTCTTTGAATTCACCTTTGGTTGTGTTGATCCTTTATGCCTAATCTTGTTGATCACATGAGAACAATCGTCCCTCAAATTCATCCGGGAAGACACAGATTTATCAGAGCCACTGGAGGGTGAGGAAGGGGCAACAATGGATTTTCCTATGTCAGGGGCATGGTGGGCCTCGATTTTCAACCTTTTGCTAGCATGAGAGAATTGAACTGGTGAGTGGACAGGGGCAACTTAAACAATATGATTGATAGGAGGGGGAGTAGGTAAAGACAAATTGGGCTAGCCACAATGTTGGGATACTGTTGGGTGGACAATCTCTTTCCATCCATCATTTTCGAGAACCTCTGGTTGTAATGAGACATGAGGGGGTACGGGAATACCAGGGGCTTGTGGATCTTGGAAGGGATGCCTTTCAAGCCTAGGTTGGACCACTCCTCTCCCAATCCAATTGAAAAATATAGCCTGAAAAATCTGGCCTAACTCTTGTGAGTCAACATCAAAGTGACTGGAGAATTTAGGCCTTCTAGGGCCCCTGTTACAATTACCTCTTCCTCGGTTACCTCTTCCATGGATACCTCGGCTGAAAAAGCTCATTCTTGCATGCATAATTGATTAGAAAATATTTCTTTTAACAACCATACATGACAAATCCTTAAAAATATGAAATAAATCTTGGGTCAACAACATATCAGACTCATGCAATCCAATCCATTCAATTTTTTTAATTGTTGTCAATGAGCAGGGGGTGAACAAAAAGGTTCTGGGATATGCGAGGCGTTTGTATTGAGAGAAAAATGTTAAAATGAGAGGGAAAAGAATCATGGTTACTTCTCACAGACAACAAATAATTAGCTATAATGTAAACCAAAGAACATATCAATGTGATCCAACCAAGAAACTGTGATTTGAAACTATTTCAATACAAAACTCTCTTAATTGTAATTAAATTTTAAGAACATGGAGAGAAAAAATGAATGCGGGAAAGAGATGGGATTGTAATCAACGAAAAGTGAAATAATGGCAGGGAAAGAGAGTGGTTATTGTTCATAAAATTAATGAAGTAATACATAAATCCATTTTATATTAAATGCAAAAGGTCCAACACCAACCAAATAATCATTGTGCTCCATTAAACAACTACTATGTATAATTCAATCAATTTTATGTATCAACTTGCTTACTGTTCGCAATCAAATATTTAATACAGTGCACCCAAACAAGACAATATGCATTCCACAAAAAACCTGTAGAAGAGTTATGTTTCTTCTCATTTATCCATTTAATGTATTAAAACAATTCCCAAATGAATACACAGTCACCTAATTCCACCATGTTCAACATCAACACATCAACCAATATCCATGAGTTATTTCATTCATCAAACACAGACGCAAAAATCATGCCCGATTTTGTTCCTCAATTACATTTAACAACTAAGTTTTAATGGGACCATACTGTCACATAATATGTGCTCATCTATGATATAATGCATGATATCCATCAATTATATACAGTGGACAATCAACAAACCATCATCAATATATAAAAATGAAATAACCTTGACTTTACATTTAAACGCGCAACGATCACTACTTTTACTTATACGATGATGTAGGATACATAGACCATTCAACAAAACGCAAGATCATTACTACAACTATACATGTCTATTTACTCCGGAACTAAACATCAAACAACATTGAACTATCAATCCAATTCAAGGAAATAGAGACAATATTCCTAAATCCATTTCTCAATTCAATCAAATGAAACAAAACCATATTGTTATAAAACTCATGCCCATATATGACGACATAATCAAAAAATATCCATAGCATACACAATGGACAACCACACCACAACTATAATGATTGCAATACTCCCATTTGGCAATTTAAAACATACAGTCACAACAACCATCAACTCAACCTGCCATGTTGTAGGAAGCCCACACATACCAATGCATCATGCACAGAGCATCAATGTGACTTAATCAATTATAAACTAATGTTGGGTTAGAAATTCAATAACTAAAATGTAAGAGACAACGAATGTGTATTCAATCCCATTTCTGCAATCAACCAATTAACCATGCTAATATTATCAATTCGATTGTTATAATAACCAATGTAGTGACTAAATACTAATAACCAACACCACTGTCAACATAATCAACAGAGATGAGGGAGTAATCGAACAATGTCGACAATACACCACCAACTCATAACAATCAATAGTATACCCGACAGGACATAACCATTCTCTTTATCAAAAAGTTGGGCTTTGAGAAATCAAGGGTTCACTCTGTGGACCAACACAGGGAGACTGGAGTCAACCCCCAACATAGGGTGAGAACCCTCGAGATCATATGGTGGACACACATGGAATACCACCAATAAATTTGCAGAGAGGGTGAGATAGGATAGACTATGAACATAGGATCAAGGCTTCATTTTGGTCCTGTAATAAGACAGAGAACACGGAGGGTATAACACTTGTGGTTTTCCCAATCAACCAATTAACCATGCTAAGACAAAATAGAGCCAAAAAATAAAAATCAATTTTAATAAAACCCCTTGGAATGATAGCCATCATAACCCACTACACAAGCATAAATAGCATGAATGAAACCATACCCAGGTGAAACGATACACAGTGACACAAGGTGGTTTGAAACAAACCCAACAACCTCATAACGACAAAACGACCCGGCATGGTGACAAGAAAAAAAATGGGGACAACCAACAAATCAAGACTGACTGAAACCCTCCACCCAAAACCAATAAGGATGACAATGATCCTTCATGGCTATTAATACTCATAAAAATCGATGAACATGTGACTTCAACCATTATTGTAATGAAAACCACTCAAATCATCCATTTGAGGAAAAAATCACGAATTTACACAGTTTCCAGTGTTAAGAAAAGGACAGACTCATACATCACCGAGCCAATACTTATTTCATAACCAGAGCAGGTTCATGGATGGAGAAAAATACATACCTATAACAAAAATCCTTAAAAACACAAGCTTGGCTGAGCAGTTCTTCCCTTGCCAGAAAATCAAAGCTTAACCAAAATGGACACAATTGAATAATAGCCAAGATAGGGTTACGACAAGTGGAAGGGGTATGGAGTGACGTGCAGTAAATGCACGTCGACTCTATCCTCCAGTCATTCAATTCCTTAGTACACACCAACCCACTATTCCATTAATTCATTCAATTAAACCATGCATCGAAACCAACATCCAAAATGCGCCACCCTATGTCATATTTCCAACCATAATGCATGTCACATGTTTTTCCATATAATCCAATAAGTCGTATATCCACTACACATGTTAGCTAGGATTAATCAAAAATAGATTTAATTTAATGCATGTAGTGTAGAATAGTAGCATAGTAGCATAGTTTAATTTCCCTTTTAGATTTTTCCATAGGTTTCTTATCCTTTTCCATGACTAACACATGTTTTGTTCAGGTGTAACGTATAATAGATCATGGAGCAAAACAAATAACAATTCACATAAGCCTTCATGACATGGATATGAGAGTTTAAAATAAGGACACTCACACATAACATGAATTTCCCATCACCCATTTGTTGCGAATAGAACCAACATTTGAACATCAATCATGCTAAAACCTGTAAGTAGTGTCAAACAACAACATAACATCAAATAATAACCAGATCTGATACTCAAATCTACAAGGGGGTCCCACCTACTAGTATTATAGATATATCGTTATCTTATAATAATAGGCTTTAGAAGTACTTTGCAGGAAAAAACCTCGTTGCAATTTTAATCATCAACGGGGTGTGCATCAAGAGGTATAAGAGCCATAATTAAGCTCTGTGTGAGGAAAATTTGGAACCATGCCACCAAGAAGACACAAAGATAGAAATGTATCAAATCCATCCATGGAAGAATAAATGAGGCAACTTCGTGCAAGATTAGATGCCATGGAGATAGCGTAGAGAGGAGCACCTGACACTGGTGACACCAATGAAGATGAGAGTGAAGAGACGGAAGTAGAAGGATCTGCAGGAGAATATGTTGCAGATGAATGATTGTTGAAAGTTGTTGCAAGAATGGGAGCCAAATCAAAAATGGAAATTCCAATGTATGAAGGAAACTTGGATGTTGAAGAGTTGTTAGATTGGATAAGAGACCTATAAAATTACTTCAATTATGAAGATATTGAAGACTAAAAGAAGGTAAATCATGTTATTACGAGACTAAAGGGACATGTAACTCTATGGTGGGACAAACTACAAGCTGACAGAAGGAGAAAAGGTAAGAAAAAAATAAAAAGTTGGGATAGGATGGTAGATAAATTGAAGGTTAAGTTTATACCCAAGGACTATCAAATGAATCTATTCAGGAGATTGCATAAATTGAGATAGAATGGTTTGTTAGTGAAGGAATACACTGAGGAGTTTTACAGATTGAACATATGAGCAAGAAATAGAGAGATTGATGAGGGAAAGGTTTCCAGGTATATTAATGGCCGTAGATATGAAATCCAAGAGGAAATGAGCATGATGACCATGAGAACGGTGGAAGATGCTTATTCGTCAACACTGAAAGTAAAGGAGAAGTTGGCCAGGAAGCAAATCCAGCAAAACATAGGAAAATTGTTACACGTCAATATTACTCAATTGGATAAGTGTCGCATGTTCCTCTCAACTGTCGTAAGTGTCGCATGTTCCTCACAACTGTCGCAAGTGTCACATGTTGTTCATAAGTGTTGCAAACATCAAAAAAATCATACTTCCATGATGAAGACACCAAGGAGACACTTAGAATACCTCAAACACTTGATTTGGAGGAAGGAGAATGATCAACTGAAGTCAAGAATCTCTTGCCACCTGAAAGGAGCTCTAAAACTAGGGTTTTGAGAGAGAGCGCTCCCCTATGGCACCCTTAGGAGCGCTGACGCTCCCCCACAAGGTACTGGGGAGCGTTATAGCACCAAACTGCCCCTCTGAAGGAGTGCTACTCATCTCTGGAGCACTGGCTCTCCCTTTGAGCCTCCTAGGGACCATTATAATGCCTTGATGCTCCTTTTGAGGGAGCGTTGTCTAATCTGGGCAGTGGTTGGCCCGTTGAGGAGAATAAGGGGAGGATCTTGCAAGTTTGGAAAGTAGTTTCATTCGAATTCTTGGTTCAATCAGAAGATCCTTGATCTAAGGAGGGAATTCCTCAACCTACCCTAAAGATAAGTCAAGAGGTTAAGCCTCTCTTAACCTATATAAGCAAGCTCTATGATGGTGAAAAGGAGGAAGAATTGCTAGCATGAAACCTATGATCTCATAGGAAACACATAGTGAACTAGAGGAGAGTAATCATTGAAGCTTCTTTCGTCTGGATCGTGGATCTTTCAAGAAAGGGTTAGACAAAAGGGGACTTGACGAAGCTGTCTCATTTGCATCTATGATTGTAAGTAACTGTTGTCACTATTCTCATTAATATGACATGCTTGGCCTGTTTCTTTCTAGTTTGTGTCTAATCTCACATAAACTTATCTCTGGTAGATAGATCTATTTTTAAGCTAATATCAATAGAGTAGGAAGTGGTCGTACTGTCGTTTTTTCTACAGATCTCAACGAGGAGCGAAAGATTGGAGCTCAACTCAGAGCATGCAGGGACAAATGTCGATAAAAAGGTACTTTTGTTCTCCTTCCTCCTCATGCATTAGTTTGTATAGATTTGAAAGGAAGTCAATGTCCACATTAAGGACTTTCTGTCTTAGAGTTAAGAGTCTATCTCTTCGAGGCAATCTACCTGTCCGCAGGGAGATTTTCCTACAACAGAAACTGGCGACTCCACTGGGGAGTCCTCAAATCAAAACCTTTTTGTTTTGATTTCTCCTCTTTGACCTTGTCTTACCCCTTGATTGTTTTTAGACTTGGTTCAACCCTTTTTGATCGATTTCATAAGATGATTGACTCCCTACCCCATCACACTCAGCTTGATTATCGAGACTAGACTGCAATTTTGGATTTTTTGACACTTTTAGGAGATTTTTAACCCTGACACCCATGTGCCTGTGTTAACAGAGTGTCAGTGCTCCTTGAGTGCCTTACACAGAGCGCTATAGTGCTCCTTTCCCTTTACAACAGAGTTCCAGCCCTCTTTTGGCCAAAAAACTTTCCAGAATTGCTTTTTCAGGGTTTAGCTTCTGTATTTTCACTTGCTGAGCCTCTCTGTGAGTCAATGCTTCTTCCCATTCAACTTTGGCATCCTTCTCTCTGAGGAACAAATACCTTGCTGTTTGGATTTTGTAGCTTCTTTCATTATTTTTGAGTTTTTCTGTTGAATTGGAGTTTTGAAACCCATGCATTGTCGTTCTCTCCTTTTTGACTGAGCGAGAAACTCTGGTGAAGGAAATCAGAAGCCTACGAATATTTTCATTTGGTTTTATCTAAGGTCATTGTTCCTCGACTTTTCTTTTGGTGTGAAGTTCTTGATTTTTCTTTTTCTTTTCCTTCTCTTTGCTTCTTGTTTTTTTATCACAACAAGAGGGTGTATTGTTTGTACATAGCCTTCTTATGCTTGTCTGAGTTTCCTCGGTTCAAAAGGTTAATTAGCAGGAAAAGTGTTGTGTCAAATTAATCATTATTCACATACAAACAATAAAGAGACATCTTCATGATTGATTTTGCATATTAGAAGGTGTTTTTAAAAAATTTTAGCACCACATCGGATTTGATTGAAGAAAATTTGTTTGAGGACATTCCTTATTAGTGCTTGTTAGTGAAAAGAACTCTCTCTCTTTCCCTTAATTAGATATTCATCAAACGAAAAATGACTTCTTATCATCTTTGATGCATTTTTGGGGGATTGAGTCGTCATCCCATCCGTTTCACTTCCATGCACCCTTTTTGAGTAAAGAACAACTATAAAATCAACGCTAATTAAAAAACTATCTAGAACATTTTCTTTTCTAGGATCCTCCACCAACAGTAGACTAGGACTAGTACTTTAGATTAGGCTGTGAGCATAACTCTCCAAAGTTGCCAAAATAAACAGTAGCATCCTGAGTTAGGGAGAGTCAAATCCAATTGTCATATAAGTCTACTTGGGATCCCCCTCTCACACAGGGGTTACGCACGAGGTCGCATTTGGGAGAGCTACGGAGATTATCCCTTTGTGGTTTGTCTGATTGTAGTGGTCAGATCATATTATGGGGATCACTTGAAGGTAAATCCACAATTACTGAGTGGAATCCTTTTAAGTTGATTTCGAGCTAGATACCCTGCCCGTATGTTCAGACTGGACTGTCGACTGTTCCCACCCAGGGGCTAACTACAAATTGGTAACCTTAGTGGCCACAATCTTTAGGGTCTTACACAAGGTGACAGTGAAGGGAAGTCTCACTGTACCTGGAGCAGACATTGCTCAAACTCACTCGGGTTCCTTAGAGGGTAAATCCACAATTATTGCGTGGAAGCTTGCACCAAGGCGTAAGTCCATTAAGCAGGTCGCCATTGTAACTGTTCCACCATATCCCCGCCCCTTCTTGACTTTATCACACGACGTTGGATTTCATCATCAACTAGTGAGATCATAGAGAGAAGGTCCTGTTTTCTTGGTTGTGATTCCTAGATTTTCATTAGTGTATGTTGTTTCTTTTCGGTAGTTCGCCATAGATATTTTTCGTCGACTCTTTTTAGCCAAAATGGACCCTCCACACCATTCGCAGAGGCTACAGGGACTTCCTATAGAAAATATGGAAGGGAATACCCCTTTACCCCCTCATTATATGGAGGAATCTCCTCAACAGAGCAAGGTTCAAGACACTACAACTTCCCAAGAAGAAGTTCCCACTCCTTTAGAGAATTTTTGAATTGTTTCAGAGTCTCTGGAAGCTTTCCGCATTCCGGAGGGATATGAGCGATGTGTTCTCCAACTAAATTAAATTGGTGAATTTGTAATCGTCAATCCTTTTAACATTCCGACTGGGTCTCATTCGAACCCTTTGGCCGATGATCCCTTCTGGAACACATACATTGTTCAAAGTCCACCACGCTTGGTGCGGGATCTTTATGGAACAAGAATAGGTGCCGACGCGCCTATCACCTACACTGTACCTTTAAACCATTTTACTGGTACTACCGCTTTTTTAGCCACACCGTCCATTGGTCCAAACACATCGTCCGTTGGCCCAAGGTCTACTTTCCCTCTCCAGATGGCCCATTCTACAATGGTCCCTCACATTCCGACTATTCCTGCCGATAATGCAGTGGTTAGCCAAGCTGCAATTGGCACACCTATAACACCTAGACCTTCATCATCACTCCCTTTTGGGTATAGAGCACTCAACTTTTCCGCTGTCGCTACTACCCAAGTTATGTCGGGAAGTTCCATACCTATCCAACAACCCGGAGGGACCAGTCTTGGTGGTCCTAATGCATTCAGCGGCACCGGTCAGTCATTTACATCTGGTTCTCAAATTTCGGGAAATCTACCTCAAGCTAGGGGGCATCCTCCCACTGGAGGACAATTTCCATTTGGAGGGCACCCTCATGCTGGGGGGCAACCTCAATCCGAAGCCTACCATTAACCGTACAGACAAAATGTGTCTGCCACACCCAATCCGTGGAACATCCCTTTTCCAGGAAACCCACAGTTCTCGGCGGGACACAATCCTCAAGCTCCACAAAAACCTCCTTATGGAAAAACGCCAAATCTAGCCTATAACCCTCAAAACCCATCCGGTTATCCTCTGCTCGCACATGCTTCTCAAAACACCTCAAATCCTGTGTACCCTGGTCAACACCAACCTTATACAAGAGGACCCACTAGTTACAATTATCCACATAACCCAGTGTATGGTCCTACTGGAGTCCCTATGCCACACTAGCATTACCCACAAGTTAACCGACAACTACCTTTCCTAGCGACCCTGGATCTTCCAGAATTGTCTCGGTTAATGAATGATCCTATTTTTCATTCTTCGGTTTGGCCAGCTATCCCAGCTAAACTTCCTTTTGATATATCAAAATTCGATGGAAAGTCCGAAGAAGACCCAAACAACCACGTGATGACTTTCCATTTGTGGTGTTCATCCAACTCCCTCATGGACGATTCTATATGTTTGCGTCTTTTTCAAGGAACGCTTATGGGTTCTACAGCAAAATGGTACATTGAACTACCCTGTGCTTCTTTTCATGATTTCAACTATCTCGCCATGTCCTTTCTCACACACTTCCAACTACCCATTCGATACGAGATGGGTACTGAACTATTGACCTCCCTTCGTCAGACAACTTTCGTACATATATCCTATCATATTCATGAATGGAGACGACGAGGAAGGCTAATCAAAGCGGTCATTCCTAAATAATTATTAGTGGAATGGTTCACCAAATCACTCTTACCCCATATCGCTCGTGATGTTTCCATGGGTGGTGTAGTCACCGAGGAAGAAGCTATTGCCCGAGCTCAATACTTAGACTTAGTTTATTCATAGTCTGGTACTCTGTACGAGTTGATACCAAATGTTACCCATGCCACTAATGATCCATCCAAACCATCATCTACCTTGCACACGGATGGAGTTATTGGCTCCGTCAAGACCCAATCAGCTTCCCAGTCAACTAGAACAATCCAGCGGTCCACTTCGATGCCTGCTCCCAGTTCGACTGCACCCTCTTCTACCCCCCCTCAAACTCAGGTCTCTGAGGTGAATGCATTCCAATCAACCCCTTCACAACAACCTGGAGGCAAGAAGAAAGAAAGAAATAAACCAAAGAAAAAAAACAACAACGAACAACCAAAAAATCAACTGCAAACCCCTCCTGCCGGGAAACAACCACAACAGAAACCGAAATTCCCATGTCTCATTTGCAGTGATGATCACTACACCCAAGACTGTCCACATCGCGATGAAGTGGCCAAGATATTTAAAGGAAATTCACAACCTACTATGCTTACTCAGCCTTTCCCACAACAACAATCTTTGGTTGCTCAAACCCCCACCCCAGGGGGAAGTTCCAACCAATCCCATGATGAGGCCTTGACAAGCGCCCACATTTACATGTTTAACGGGGTTAATCTGACCACTTGCACTATGACATATGACACACCAGTTAAACCTGATAAGCCAAAGACTACTAATGGTTCCGTACTGGACCCATTACCATATTTCGTTAATCCTCCATCTGCAAGCCCTTCATCTGGGCCACTTCAGATTGAGAAACGTTCGTTTGACTCCATTTTACACCCTCCTAAGAGCACTATCCCGAAATCCACCTTTAATCCTAGTTCACGGGCTGCCCAAAACTACAACATTGTTGAAGATTTGGCTCAAGCACCGTGTGCTATGTCTGCTTTAGAAGTTCTACAACACTGTCCCAGCCAATGTAGAACGCTCTTAGCTGCCATTGGCACTTTTGATCCTCAGTCATCAAATAACCTCATGTTTAATATGAATGATCATCAACCCCGACTCTCTCACCAACTAGCCTTTTAGATCGATGTTGTTGTTCACAATCAACAAATCCACCGAACTATCTCAGATGAGGGAGCCTCTACTTGTGTCATGTCTCTGGCTTGTTGGAAAGGCTTAAAATCACCTACCCTTAACAAATCCCCTACGATGTTACATGCTTTTGATGGGCGAGGTTTTCATCCACATGGACTGTTACAATCCTTGGCCATTCAGTTGGGTGGAAAAAATGTTACCGTTGATGTCGAGGTGGTCGATGCCCCCCTCGACTACAACCTACTACTTGGAAGAAGTTGGTTCTATGCTATGACTGTCGTCGCCTCGTTAGTGTTTCTATGTGTACAATTCCCCCATCAAGGAAAAATTGTCACTGTCGATCAGCTTGATTTCTGCACACCCAACGCTCGCGTCTCTGTCACCAACAACATTCCCTTTTTGGGAGACCACCCAGTTATGTATGAAAGCATTGGTGTTGGCTTATTGAAAGATTCTAGCCTCATGGGTACCTTCCCTACACTACTTCCACCCACTGCACATCATATTGCCACCATCAATATGATCTCGACTATGCCTTATCAATCCTTGGAATCATCTGATCCTTGGGTTGTACCTAGTCCTATGGATTTCAATGTGCTCGGTGACACTATGCCACTTAGCCCAGCCGAGGCCACATACGTAGCTATTCAATCTACCTCTCCCTCTCCCGACAACCTACAATCATTGGCACCTGATACCTACTCGATGCCTTCATGGTTGGATTCCCTATCATCTGCAATCGATTACATTTCCCAAATTTTCCCTTTTGACGAATCTATTATGGAAATGCTTGGTATTGACGATCTACCTTGGGATGATAACCATCATCGATCCTCTTTTCTTCCACCTTTGGAAGAAATCCACCAAGACATACACTCTGTCTTCCCTCCCGATGTTACCAATGCTCTGCAATATCCCATCCTCACCCGAGATACTCTCTCTAAGGGGAATATGGGTAACACCTCTACCATGATCGTTATTGATATTTCGATCAAAGAAGGTGTCATGGAAAACATTAACCTTGGTGCTAATTGCACACCTGAAGAAGTGGTCTCTTACATCACTTTGTTTAAAGAATTCCACGATGTCTTCTCTTGGAGCTACGAGGAAATGCCAGGGATCAACCCTTCGATCGTTGTGCATGAAGTCAAGACTTACCCGGGCGTGAAACCTATTCGACAAAAATTCTGCCTGGTTCATCCCAAGAAAATCGCAGCTATAAAGGCAGAAGTTGAGAAAATTCTAAAAATCTCGCTTTATCTATCGTGTCCCTTTGACAGAATGGGCCTCCAACCTTGTTCTGGTTGCCAAAAAACAAGGAACCATCTGTGTTTGTGTTGACTATCGGGATCTCAACAAAGCTTGTCCCAAGGAAAACTACCCTACACCCTTCATCGACCAAATCATTGATAATTGCACTGGGAGCATAATCTTCTCTTTCATGGATGGCTTCTCTGGGTATAACTAGATTGAAATCTTACCTACTAATCAACATAAGACAACCTTTATCTGCCAATGGGGAACTTTCGCCTATCGAAAGCTACCTTTTGGTCTAAAAAATACTGGTGCTACTTTCCAGTGGGCCATGTCGTACACTTTCCACGATATCAAGCATATCGCAGAACCTTACCTCGATGACTTACCTACCCACTCATCCAATCGATCTGATCACGTTGATCACTTACAGGCTATTTTTCTTCGATGTCGGTTCTACCACATCCGCTTGAACCCACATAAGTGCATTTTTGTTGTCAAATCCGGTCGAATCCTCAGTTTTATTGTCTCTAAAGATGAGATTAGGGTGGATCCATTAAAGATCAAGGCTATTCTGGCCTTACCCCCGCCCACCAATTTAACCCAACTCCAAAGTTTTCAAGGCAAAGAAAACTTCCTTCGCCATTTCATCTGTAACTACGCTAAGATAACTAAAGGATTCATGTGGTTACTGCAGAAAAACATCCCTTTTATCCGGGATGACATCGCTCAATGATCATTTATACTCTCAAGCATGCCTTGACCCACACACCTTTGTTACACCCTCCAGAGTATACAAAGGACTACATCCTTTACTTAGCCGCCTCCACTTCCACTATTGTGATGGTGTTAGTTCAAGAAGACCCCAACGGTGAAGAAAATGTGATCTATTACCTGAGCAAGAGTTTATCTGGACCCGAACTCTGATTTTCACATGTAGAGAAACTGGCTCTGGTAGCCATCATCGCTGTCTAGAGATTCTGCCATTACATCTTATTATGCACCACCACGGTGATTGTAGACTCCAACCCCATGTACCACGTCTTGACATGTCAAGTACTTGGGGGAAAATATTCTAAATGGATCGTCATCCTTCAGGAATTCGATCTTGAATTTACAAAGTCCAAAGCCAAAAAGTCCCTGGTGTTTGCATAGCTCATCTGCGATCTTCCCCATGCTGATGAAGACATCGAACCTAGAGATCCTCTCCTTGATGAAACTCTTTTCCTCCTCAACACCTATGATCCTTGGTATGGGGACATCCTCCTCTACCTCCAAACCCAACACTTTTAGCCCAACATTTCCCGCAAAGAATGTAGATGTATTCGCCACCATTCTCATTGTTATCTTATCGTCGATGACACCTTGTATCACTATGGTATTGACACTATCCTTCGATGATGTCTGATTCATGAAGAGGCTGAACGCGTTCTAAATGATTGTCACCTTGGCGCCTGTGGCGGTCACCTTTATGGGATGGCTGCCGCCCAAAAAATCCTACGTGCCGGCTACTTTTGGCCCTCGATTTTCAAAGATTGTATTGAGGCAGTCAAAAAATTCCCACCTTGCCAAGTCTTTAACAAGAAGGCATGCACCCACCCTACTACGCTACACCCCATTATCGCCATCGGCCCCTTCGCCAAGTGTGGTATCGATTTTATGCAATGTAAGCCTACCTCAGCTGGGGGGCACGGTTATATAATCGTCGCCGTCGACTACTTTACAAAATGGGCTGAGGCTATGCCTACCTTTCTGAATGATGGTCGTACCGTAGCTCTGTTTCTCTTTAACCATATCATAACTCATTTTGGTGTACCATGCACCATTGTCACTGATCACGGTGCACACTTTAAGAACCATATGATGAGCGAATTGCATGTCAAATTGGGTTTTCACCATGAAAACTCATCCCCATACTATCCTCAGGCTAACAGACAAGTTGAGGCCATCAACAAGGTCCTCAAAACCATGATTCAACGCATGGTAGGGGAAAACAATACATTCTGGCATCTACAAATTTTATCCACTCTCTAGGCTTACCGCACTTCTGTGAAAACTGCAACTGGATTTACTCCTTTCCAGTTAGTATATGTCATTGAAGCCGTTTTACCAATCGAGTGAGAGATTCCATCTTTGAAACTTAAAGTAGAACTCCTACCCCATACTTCTTCTGAAGAAGAACACTTCTTATATCTATCCAAACTGGATGAGACACGCCGTGATGCCACTCTCGTTAACGAAGCACATCAGAAATGGGTAAAAAGTTAATACGAAAAATCCATCCATCCCCGAACTTTTGTAGAAGGAGACCTAGTCCTCTTCTATGACCAAGCTCATGAAAAATTGGGGACAGGTAAGTTAGAACCTCTGTGGCATGGCCCTTACATTGTGAAACGTGTTCTACACAGAGGCGCCTACGAGTTAGTGTATTATGATGGAATTCCCCTAAGAGATCCCAAGAACGGGCTTTACCTTAAAAAGTACTATGCCTATATCACCCAGCATGTGTACTTTGTACATTATTGTATTTTAGTTTGGTGTGTCTGTTTCTTTCGCATGCTCGAGTATTTACCGTTGCCACTCATAACTGTGCCTTGTGTTTTCATGTGCAGATGACATCATCCTTTCCTATCTTTTTCGGGTTTGCAGATGGTGCTAGTCGACATACCCGAAACATTGCTTCGACAACATTGGTCATTTACCAATTTGACGAGGTGGTGAGTTCAGGAGGTATTTGCTTAGGACCAGTGACTAATAACATGGAAGAATATCATGCTGTCATCGGACTTTTGACCCAAGCCTCCTCCCTAGGTATCTCTTGTATCATTGTTTACTTAGACTCCCAACTCGTGGTCTATCAAATCAATTGAATATATGCTATTCATAATCCTATCCTGCTACATCTCCACCTACAAGTTCGTCGTCTTGAACAAATGTTTGATTACATTGAATATAGACACATTCCAAGAGAACTCAATAGTGTTTCATATTCGTTAGCCAATTACATCATGGATCGGTATCTTTCCCATATATAAGATTTAAGGAAAGCAAAATTGTACATCACATGTAAATTAAAACACATCACATTAAAGGCATCATCATGTACAAATCATTTGGCATTGTAAAAACTTGGAACTATATATATACATAGTGTGACTGAAATGTTTCGATTACATCAAAAAAGTATGTAGAAGAGAAAAATGTCGGGTCTTTACACCCATACAACATCGCCTGAAAAGGCATACAAAAATACGATCACCGAAGAGACTCTAATCCCCCTGCACTACATTATGCTGGGAGTAACATATCACTGCGTGCACTATGCGTCTCAGTAGAGAATTGACATTCTCTGGTACTCCCACAATGTGCCTCTGTAGATGTAAAGGCATTTCTCCCCTCCGTAGAGGAGGAATGCCCATCGTGAGGCCTTGGAGGTTTCTTTCAACCTCTTGGAGACCTATCACCGGTACTCCCGGATCCGCTACAACCGGAACACCCCCACGACGTCCTGGTATCGGTATATCGTCTGGGCACACTGCTCCCTTGTCTGCATGTTGAAAACAATACATCTTTTAAAAACTCTTCTACATACCCCCAAAAAAATATATACATAAAAAACTTAAAAAACAAAAATTAGACAAGGTGTTGCTTAGTCTCTTACCTGATGCATCCCAATATTCCCCCACAGGTAAAATCAAATCCATGCTCCCGCAGAAATCCACCTCATCATATGAGAAGTCCTCTATCCAGAGATACTACCGTCTCAACCAAGTGAAGAAATCTCCAGTGAAACGGAACTCTGACTTCGCTACTAGCCTCGGAGATAGACTAGTCCACCTCTCCATCCGTGGTTCGTCCACTGGTCACACTACCAGTGCTATTTGAGGCTGCATCTGGGGGATGCGCTCTAAGAAAAATGAGACCAAAAAAGAGCCATATCCAAACTGTTTCTGTCCCATCCTACACCACGAAACCTGTTCCTTCACATTCCGAAGGAACCCTGCACTCCAGTTAAACAGTGTTGGCTCCAAACACTGTACGCCATAAGCCACCTATGATATTGACGCTAGATGTGCGCTAGTATTTCCTGTCACGCTCATGATGGAAAACAAGATGGACCGGAGGGGTAACTCTCGGATATCCTTGATAGGGATTCTACCCACTACCAGTCTTGCTCTTGGGACACAATGACGTGCCAGGTACACGCCCACTTGCTCAGGTAGCACCCTCTTCCTGGAAAAATATATAGGGACCCCTCTTTTCGAGAGGCCAGTCAAGAAATATACGTCTTTCAACTCTATGGTTAGAACCTGTGTCCCGATCCGGAATCCTTGCTCCGCAACATCCCATAAGCCGATCATGTGCTCAAGAAATAAAGTCTCCTTCTTCATTTTTTTCAATTTGAAGAATTTTAGTAAGCCACAAGATCTCAATGCGACCCACGTACGAGGACTCCGCAAGGAAGCTAAGTCATCCAGCTCATGCTCTTGTTCTTTCCACTCGATCATGGTCGCCGAAATCACCTACAAAAAAAAAAAAAAAACAAAGAATTTCATTATTTCACTCTTTTGGCAATTTTCGGCAATTTCTTAAAGCAATTTAAAGACATGAAATCTAACACCCAAATTATTTAAAAATACTACACCCTCTTTTATCCCTTTGCCATTCAATATCTATCACATAACAATAAAACATTTTTAAATGAAAACGGTTTCTATTATGGCTGCGTGGGAATATATGAGAATTTCTCATGGGTTCTTTGACAAAAATGACCCATCCACTTAGGTATTAAGACGTTGGCATCTTTTCTATCATCTTTTAAACACGTTTTTGCACAAAGAATGTCTAATTCTCATCATTTTTAATGGAGGCCGATTTGATCTTTTTGGGGCGACTTAGGGCTTCATTTTTTAAATTAAATGTTGCTATGAAAATGAATATTAAACCATGTGATTGAAATAAGGGAATATGAATACCTACCTGGTCCGAATGGCAAGAAAAATGGTCAACTGTAGCTCCGATATCGAACAAAACAAGATCCACCTCCCAAAGTGAGAATCTCCACTGCTACAAATCCTTATGCAAAATGAAATGGTAAATGGAATTTTCATTGTATTACTATTTATAAATTTTCATTTTTTATAAGGTATAGTTATTTGTGGGTTTCTCTAACAATATAATGGCTTCACTAAACCACTGGATTGCAGTTTTGACATCGCAGGTTTCCTGGCAGTTCTGATCGATTATTTACCTTGTTGCACTCATGAGCATAGTCTTAGTTCATTCTCAAGCCAAAAAATATGAGAACGCATCAGGTAGACTTTTATCTCTTTTTCAGACCCGCATGGACACATGAAAAAGGAACCCCCCTGGAGTCATGTTTAAACTCTTTTCAGACTCTCTAAATATGAAAAGATTGTCAAGTGACCTTGCTTCCTTTCACACTCGTTAAAAGGTTCGAAAGGGCATCTTTTGAGTGATAGTTTATCTCTTTTTCGGTCTCGTTAGACTACTGTACGAAAAAGGAACTGAGAGAGTTCTCTTTTAAGTGTTTTTACGAACTCTATAATCCTGAAAAACCTTTGAGTTTTCTGTCTTTGGAGTCGCTAAAACAAACATCGACAGGCCCATACAGGACCGAACCCTTACTTCTTCTGGTTCGTTAAACAAAGGAAGAGGAACTTACCGAAGGTGAGTTATATCAATCATGTGTTAACCTCCTCGAGCTCATTAAATAAAAAAGAGGTACTCATTTATCTGGATGGAGGAAAATTTGAAAGAAGCAAGCCAAGCAGTCTCTTGAGAACATTACCAAGTAATTCTTAGAGTCACCCTTGAACACAACACTTTGTCATTTTCACGCATCATAATCCGCTGAACCTCTGCACTGTGCCAATCCTTTGATTTTCTTTCACTCCTTTGGGTCACCCAACGTAAGTCACAACATCCACCGCATCATCAAGTTTTGGTCCATGTCATGTTCTGTTGTTGTGCCTCAGTGTTCAAGGGAAGTATCCGCCCCTAGAGTCAGTCATCCCAAATATCTTTCCTCAAAAACCCATGTCAGTCCATGTTCTTTTGATCTACCAATTACATTTCTATATCCGTTTCATATCATTGATGGGGGATACATCAAGGCCCTCCCTCGATGAGTCTATTCCTATCGACTTCAACACATTATCCAGGAATCAAGCTTAGAAACTAGTTAGTACTTTGGGACCCACATGCCTCAATGGCAGGCCTCCTCACATTCGACAATGGGTTTACATCATTGACCTCTGATCGGATGATTCCACGGATGTTTGACTCCAGCTCATCCATTCACATTCGTTGGAATGTACTAGGGTACCTTGGGAATCATTGACATTAATGGTGATCTCCCTCGCACTTGTTAATGGTTTTCACTATTGACCGGTAATCAAGTGGTTTCTGCCATGTTCGACATCAAGACATCTATTCACATGGTTAGATTCGTATCACATTGGGATCAGTAAGAAGACCCTGGGTTGAGTGATCACTTTTATATATGCTTTTCCCAGGTTGCGAAGGAGTTTCTCTTGGACGAATGATACATACACTGTTACATAGATCCACTTTGTATTGGTCATGGCTATGTCTTTTCATCTCGTAGATCCACTGTGTATTCTTCGTGGCTATGATCGGTCCAGGTCATCAGAGTATAGATCCACATTGTATCTTCGATGGATATACATTTTTATCAATACAATTATGGATCCGCAGTGTATTTTATGGCGGCCATATCTTGCAAATCTTGATCACCCAAGCATAGGTATGCCTGCCTCGGGTTTTGAAACATGTCATAATATTTGTTGGATGTTTGTGTGTAGCTTCCATCAAGTTCTCCGAGTCTATACCCTTGCTTGAAAGTCTACAAAGTATTTCAGTTATCGGATCTCGTCTTCTAACTTCATGCTTGGGGGGGAAATCTGTTACACGTCAATATTAATCAATTGGATAAGTGTCACATGTTCCTCTCAACTGTCGTAAGTGTCGCATGTTCCTCGCAACTGTCGCATGTTGTTCACAAGTGTCGCAAACATCAAACAAAGCATACTGTCATGATGAAGACACCAAGGAGACACTTAGAATACATCAAACACTTGATTTGGAGGAAGGAGAATGATCAACTAAAGTCAAGATTATCTTGCCACCTAAAAGGAGCTCTAAAACTAGGGTTTTGAGAGAGAGCACTCCCCTATGGCACCCTTAGGAGCGCTGGCGCTCCCCCACAAGGTACTGGGGAGCGTTATAGCATCAAGCTACCCCTCTGAAGGAGCGCTACTCATCTCTAGAGTGTTGGCGTTCCCCTTGAGCCTCCTAGGGAGTGTTATAACTCCCTGATGCTCCTTTTGAGGGAGTGTTGTCTAATCTGGGCAGTGGTTGGCCCATTGAGGAGAATAAGGGGAGGATCTTGCAAGTTTGGAAAGCAGTTGCATTCAAATTCTTGGTTCAATCAGAAGATCCTTGATCTAAGGAGGGAATTCCTCAACCTACCCTAAAGATAACTCAAGAGGTTAAGCCTCTCTTAACCTATATAAGCAAGCTCTATGATGGTGAAAAGGAGGAAGAATTGCTAGCATGAAACCTATGATCTCATAGGAAAAACATAGTGAACTGGAGGAGAGTAATCATTGAAGTTGCTGTCGTCTGGATCGTGGATCTTTCGAGCAAGGGTTAGACAAAAGGGGACTTGACAAAGCTATCACATTCGCATCTACGATTGTAAGTAATTGTTGTCACTGTTCTCATTAATATGACATGCTTGGCCTGTTTCTTTCTAGTTTGTATCCGATCTTACATAAAATTATATGTGGTAGATAGATCTATTTTCAAGCTAATATCAATAGAGTAGGAAGTGGTCGTACTGTCATTTTGTCTATAGATCTCAACGAGGAGTGAAAGATTGGAGCTCAACTCGGAGCGTGCAGGGACAAACATCAATAAAAATGTACTTCTGTTCTCCTTCCTCCTCATGCATTAGTTTGCATAGATTTGAAAGGAATTCAGTGTCCATGTTAAGCACTTTCTGTCTTAGAGTTAAGAGTCTATATCTTTGAGGCAATCTACCTGTCCGCAGGGAGATTTTCCTACAAAAAAAACGTCCAAGGATAGGCAAGGGAATTGTCCAAGAGAATTTCTAGAAACCCAAACTTGAAGCAGGAAAGTATCACAGTCATACAAAAAGAGGAGGAAGTTTCAAAGGTGGACAACATGGTGGAAGACACTCTTTTTTTCGAGGAAGAGGAAGAGGCATAGGAGGATAAGTAAGATGCTATTCCTTTGGAAAGACAAGACATATGTCTTGGGAATGCCCTGAGAGGAATAAGAAAGAAGGAAGTGGATAAGATCATATTTACGAATATCAAAGGAAGAATGTGGAGGCAGAAACAATAGAATATGGGAAATCCCTCATGATGAGGAAAATTCTCTTAAATCCAAAGAAGGAAGTGGAAAATCCAGTTCAGAGAAATAGTCTATTCAGGATTGTTTGCAAGACCAAGCACATGGTATGCAAGGTGATCATAGACAGTGGGAACATTGATAACCTAGTATCCACAGAAATGGTGGAAAAGATGGAAAAGATGGAGTTGGAGATAACTGCACATCCAAACCCATATAAAGTATTTTGGTTGCAAAAGGGACACCAAATCATGGTAAGTCGACAAAACAATGTTGAATTCAATACATGAGGTTATAAAGATGAGATTTTGTGTGATGTAATACCCATGGATGTTTGTCATATTTTGTCAGGAATACCATGGAAATTTGACAGAAATGTCAGACATGATGGGTGAAAAAATACTTACACCCTTTCGAAGAATGGTTGTACACATATTTTACTACCAATGGAGGATAAGAAATAAAAGGAAGAACATAGCCCAAACATACTTCTCATGAGTGGGAAGGAAATATTGAATGAAATATGGAAGGAATAGGAGATGCAATTTTCTATGGTGAGAAATCTTAGAGTCATCCTTACAAGTACTTTTATGAATGATCTGCTTGTAGAGATTCAATAATTATTGGACAATTTTGTTGATATAGTGGTGGATTATTTACCTCACCCTTTTCCACCCATTAGGAGAATAAGTCATCAGATTGACCTTATTCCAGGAGAATGTTTACCAAAAAAATAAGCATATAGGTTGACACCTTAAGAGAATGAAGAGGTAAAGAATCAATTCCAAGATTTGTTGGGTAAGGGTTTGGTCGAAGAAAGTTTGATTCCATGCATAGTACCAACTATGTTGATTCCAAAGAAAGATGGAGCATGGAGAATGTGTACAGATTCTAGAGCCATAAAAAATATTACCATCAGGTATAGATTCCCTTTACCTAGAATGGATGATTTGATGGATTTCTTGAGTGGAGAAAATTAGTTTTCCAAGATAGAATTGAAGAGTGAATATCATCATATAAGAATGAGAGAAGGAGATGAATAGAAGACAACATTCAAGACAAATGAAGGGTTGTAATAATGGCTTGTTATGTCGTTTGGCTTAACAAATTCCCCAAGCACATTCATGAGATTGATGAATGAAGTACTCAAAGACTTCATAGGTAAGTTTGTAATAGTGTATTTGTATGATATCCCAGTCTTCAGTAAAACTTAATAAGAACACTTAAGGCATTTGACATTAGTGATGAGGAGGTTGCAGCAAGAGAAGTTGTTGATAAATCTGAAGAAATGATATTTCATGAAGACATAACTCATATACTTGGGTTTTGTCATCTCTTCAAATGAAGTGTATATGGATCCAGAGAAGGTGAGGGAAATACAAGAATGGCCTTCTCCAAGGAGGATATTTGAGGTGAGCAGCTTCCATGGATTAGCAAGTTTTTACAAGAAATTCATGAGGAATTTCAGTGTCATTTGTGCATCTATAATGGACACTATAAAGAAAAAGAAAAAGTCTTTTAATTGGAGATATGAAGATGAAAAAAGATTCAGATTATTGACAGGGAATATAATAGAATAGCCTATTCTAGTTTTTCCAGATTTCAAGAAGACATTTCAAGTAAGGTGTCATGAAAGTGTAGTAGCTATTGGTGCAATCTTGAGCCAAGACAATAATCCCATTGCTTATTTCAGTGAGAAGATGAATGACACCAAGAGAAAATATTCAACATATGATAAAGAGTTTTATGTTGTAATGCAAGCTTTAAAAAAGTGTAGGAACTATCTCATTCCAAATCAGTTGGTCTTATACAATGATAATCATGCTTTAAAATTCATAACCGGACAAGAGAAGTTGAACCAAAGACATGCTATATGGGTAGAATTTATGAAAAATTTTACATTTTTTACCAAGCACATTAGTGGTAGCGCTAAAAATGTTGTCAATGCTTTGAGTAGGAGATGTCTAATTATGAAATAATTTCAAGTGGAGACCGTCGAGTTTGAACACCTTAAGTAAATGTATCATGAAGATCAAGATTTTAAAGAGGCTTATGAAGCATGTGAGAACCCTTTTCTAAGGGAAAAAATCTAGTGGATAGAGTATCTAATTCAAGAAAGACTATTTTTCAAAGGAAGCCAACTCTATATTCCAAAATGCTCAATGAGAGACAACATGTTGAAAGAAAAACATAGTGGAGGATTGGCTAGAAATTTCGGCTATGACAAGACTTATGCACAATTGAGTTCTTCATACCATTGGCCAGGTATGAGATATGATGTAAAGAAATTTGTGGATAGGTGTAGATTTTTCCAGTATGCAAAAGGGAAGCAGTAGAAAACTGGTCTGTATTGACCATTGTCTATTCTAGATATGGCATGCGATGCCATAAGTATGTATTTTGTGTTGGGATTGCCAAGTACCTAGGGGGGGAGTGATTTCATATTTTTTTTGGTTGATATATTTTCAAACATGGCACATTTCATACCATGCCAGAAAACCAATGATGCTACTCACATAACTAATTTATTTTTCAAGGAGATTGTGAGATTGCATGGCTTGCCTAGGAGTATAGTTTCCGACATAGATACGAAGTTTGTAGGACACTTTTAGATAACCTTGTGGAAAAGGATGGGGACAAACTTGTCTTTAATTTCATCATATAATCCTCAGATGGATGGACAGACTAAGGTGGTAAATCAAAGCATAGGGAATTTGCTAAGGAATTTGGTCACTGCACATCATAATCAGTGGGATTAGATTCTTCCCCAAGCAGAGTTTTCTTATAATGATTCTCCAAACATAAGCACTCATAAAAGTCCATTTCAAATAGTGTATGGAATGCATCCGAGAGGAATTTCAAAGTTAAGGCATTTGAAGCATGATGAGTTCAGAAGTTCAAGAGCACAAGACTTTCCTACAGAGATAAAAAAGCTTCATGATCAGATAAAGAGACAATTGCAGGAGAGCATTCAGAAGTATAAAAGCCAAGTTGATCAGAAAAGGAGAGAGGTTCAATTCAAATATGGATATAAAGTTTTATCACACCCGAGGAAAGAGATGTTCCCAAGGGGAACATATAACAAATTGAAGATGAAGAAAATAGGACCATGTAAAATCCTTAGAAATTTTGATGCAAATGCATATGAGATTGAGTTGTCATAGGATGTGGGAATGTCACCCATATTGAATGTTGTAGACCTGTACCCTTACATGATCGATGATATAGGAGGATCAAATGATCAGAAGGAGATTCAATGACATAAGAAAATGCCAACAACATAGAAGCCACACATGGAGAAAATCATATATTAGAGGATTGGTAAGAAGATGAGGAGGAACACTTATTTTCAGAACCTAGTGAAGTGGAAGGGACACCCAACAGAGGTTGCTAGTTGGGTTAATGAATATGATATTCATAAGCATGGAAAATCAATGCATGAGCTCATGGATACGAGTCCATGAGTTTTTTTCCAGAGGAGTATGATGCAGGAGCATCACGATCAACATTAAAGAGGCTAGGTGGTGGACAACTCAGCACCCAAAGTGCGGATTTGAAGTTTTTTTGAATTCCAAGGAGGAGCGGGTCTTTTTGTTTTGAAAATATTGTAATTTAAAGTTGTTAAGTGTTTTTGAGGCTTGAGCCATCTCATAAGGCCACCAAGGATGTAATCGTTTTAATTAGAATATAAGGTTGTACAGATAATGAGTATTGACTCATATATGAATGTAATCGTCATTCAATGTAATAGTCCTTAGTAGATGAATGAATTAATTATGATAGGATATATCTAAGGTAGTCTAGAGGGAAAGCTCGAAGAAGCCCCTCATTGTATAAATATATGTATTGTATGCCCAAATGAGGTTGTTGAATGTTATTGTAGAGGTTGTTGAATATATTTATTGAGGCTAAGAGAATTGTTGAAGCTTATGAACATTTACAGAGAGTTGTAGGAATCCATGTACATATTTTACCGAATGAATACAAGAAGAGAGGTTTGATTCCATATGTATGGTGGTGTGTTCATCTGATTTATTTTAGTACATGTGATATTTCTTTATGTTCTATGGGTTTTATATGTTTATGTATCTTTTATGTAGGAATACATTTTTCATGGTTATGTGTGGAAACCTTTGATGTTTCTGTAAGTTTCATTTGTTTTCTCTTCTGAGATTCTTGGTGCAAGGAGTGCACAGAGACCACAAGGAGTGAGTAGGCCAAGTCGATATAGACTCAGAAGCTCATGAGAGATATTGGAATTTATAGTGGAAGTGCAAGGAGTGCACAATTTTTTAGTTGAAGTGCAGAGAGTGCGTAGTTTCTCAGACGAGAGAAAAGGTTTGAGAAGACCCGTGCAAGGAGTGCATCGATTTGAATTTGTTTTTGAATTCCAAGGGGAGCACATCTTTCTGTTTTGAAAATATTATAATTTAAATATGTTAAATGTTTTTTAGGCTTGAGACATAACATAAGGCCACCAAGGATGTAATCCTTTTAATTAGAAGATAAGGTTGTACAGATACTAAGTATCAACTAATATCTGAATGTAATCTCCATTCAATGGAATAGTCCTTAGTAGATGAATGAATTAACTGTGATAGGATAGCTCTAAGGTAGTCTGGAGGTAAAGCTCAAAAGAAACCCTCATTGTATAAATATATGTATTGTATTCCCAAATGAGGTTGTTTAATGTTATTATAGAGGTTGTTGAATATTGTTATTGAGGCAGAGAGAGTTGTTGAGATTAGGAAGAGTTGTAGAGAGTTGTAGGAATCCATGTACATATTTTATTTAATGCATACAAGCATAGAGGTTTGATTCCATGTGTATGGTGTTTTGTTCATCTGATTTATTTGAGTACATTTGATATTTCTTTATGTTCTTTGTGTTTTATTTGTTTATGTATCTTTTATGCATGAATATGTTTTTCATGGTTAAGTGTAGAAACCTTTGATGTTTCTGTAAGTTTCACTTATTTTATCTTATGATATTCCTAGTGCAAGGAGTTCACATAGCTCACAAGGAATGTGTAGGCCAAGTCGAGATAGAATCAGAATATCAAGAGAAATAACGCAAATTTATAGTGGAAGTGCGAGGAGTGCACAATAGTTTATTTGAAGTGTAGAGAGTGCACAGTGAGTGCACAGTTACTTAGAGGAGAGAAAAGATTTGAGAAGACCCATGTAAGGAGTGCAACGGGCCAACACTTTCTTTAAGTGTTGAAGAAGTTTCAAAATGGACAAACAAAAGGATTGCATAAGGTAGACTTTCTCAGAAATCTCTAAGTCCAGAACTTCTGAGAAGTTCAAAGGCTGCAAGGAGTGCACCAGAGGTTTGAAATAACTCAAGGAACAAATGTCAGGAAATATAGTGAGAATAAAAGTTCCGTAGGAGGGACTTAGAAAATTTATAACTCCGTATCTTTAAAGTGGAAGAGGAACGCACAAGAGGGCATCATAGATTTTGGTTATCTCTATTAATGTTTATGCCATTAGTATATTTCTTTGCATTTCAATAGATAAAAGCAACATAAAGACAATATCATTGAGAAATACAAAATCACAAGAGAGACAACATTTATCTTGGGAAACCCTCTAGGGGAAGAAAACCCAGCAAAACTTCCTTATTATAGAAAGAAAATACAATGCCAAGAGATAAATCAAGATAATACATAAGATCCTCTCCAAAAGATTCACCACTCTCTCTCTTTCTTATCCAACTGCAATTCTGAAACTTGTCTCTCAAATGAGCAAGTGAGTTGTGTGTCTAAGTGAGGCACTGGCCTCTTTATTTATACAAGACTTGCACGTGTGAAGTGTCTCTTCACTGGCAGGGACGACTTCTCAATCTGGGTGGTTATAACCACCTTTAATATATTTTGGGGCCTCTTTAATATCTACTAGGGCTGACTTCTTATTATGCCTATTATAATTATCATTTGACCAATCCACAAAAGGGGGTTTGGTCATATTACAATAGCCAACATAATCAATCCATAATGGGGATTGATCCAATAAATAATATATCAAATAATAATAAGAATACACCTTGCAGTTACATTATTTCAACACTCCCCCTTAACAAGAAGGGTATTCTTCAACAACATCAGGTGATAGAGAGGTCTACATCATCAGCAACATCAGGAGGGTAGCATTATTAATATCATCTTGGAGCACTGACTGGCATATCTATAAATCATCAAATTTTTTCTTCATTGGCAAGCATCATCATTCTCAAAGGAATGCAATCATCATCTGCATCAATATGGATTAGTATAAAACTAATACATCATCATCATCACAGCACAAGGTTGGCTCATCATCATCATACTAGAATGGCTTTACGTCACATCTATCAAGTCAGAAGCACAGTTCTAGTCTCGCATCATAGTCTTGCTTTACGTCACAACAATAAAGTTGGAAGCAAGATACTCATCCTTCTTTACATCACAACCATAAGGTCGGAAGAAGGATGCTAGACTGGCTTTACATCACAACTATCCAACTGGAAGCACAGTGCTAGCCTCATATCATCATCTTGTTTTATGTCACAACCATAAGGTCGGAAGCAAGGTATACGTCCTGCTTTACGTCACAACCATCAGGTCGGAAGCATGATACTAGACTGGATTTACGTCACAACTATGTAGCTGGAAGCTCAGTAATAGTCTCATATCATCTTTCTTTACGTCACAACCATAAGATCAGAAGCAAGGTATACGTCCTGCTTTACTTCACAACCATCAGGTCGGAAGCAGGATACTAGACTGGCTTTTATTCACAACTATCTAGACGGAAGCTCAGTACTAGTCTCATATCACATCACAACAACTACTCCCCCTTTTGAGGAAGGTATTTTCAGACTATGCCAATATTATCTTAGAAGTACTCAAACTTTACAAGAGATAGGGTCTTGGTCAACACATCAGCAACTTGTTCATCCGTGCTAATGAATTGGAGCTTTATGGATCCTCTTTACACCATGTCACAGATGTAATGATATCGGATCTCTATGTGATTCGACTTATCATGAAATACAAGATTCTCTGTCATCTTTATGCAGCTTTGGTTGTCACATAGGATCGAGGTTGCTTCCATCTCTAGGTCAAATAGACCGGTCAACAACTTTCAAATCCATAAAGCTTCGCAGCTAGCAGAACACGCAACAATGTATTCTGCTTTCACTGTGCTGAGAGCAATGTTGGATTGCTTCCTACTTTGCCACAAGATCATGGCTGATCCCAAACTGAAACAACATTCATAAGTGCTTTTCCTGTCAGCAATTCTTCCTACCAGATCTAAATCAGTGTATCCACTCAATGTGAAATCATGATCTCTATCATAACTGAGACCACAATCTAATGTAACCTTAAGGTACCTCGTCACATGTTTTTCAGCCACAAGGTGAACATGTCTGGCCTCTACCAGAAACCGACTCAAGGTGTTCATGGCAAAACAAATGTCTAGTATGGTGTTCATCAGGTACATCAGTGATCCAATAATCTGTTTGTACAAGGTGGCATCAATCGATTCTGACGAAGTGTCGACCAACAACTTTAGTTTCACTTCCATGGGTGTATTCATGGGCTTGCATTGCAACATGTCGAATCTCTTCAGGATTTCGATTGCATACTTCCCTTGGTTAAGGATGATTCTCTATGGACTCTACCATACCTCAAGACCTAAGAAATAATTCATTAGGCCAAGGTCTTTCATTTCAAATTCTGAGGCAAGTCTCTTCTTACATTTGGTGATGATATTTTCTTCTCTAGTTAAGAATAAGTCATCCACATATAGCAATAATATCACTGGCTCATTGTTCATAACCTTGAAGTAGAGGTTAGAATCTTCTTTACTCTTAGTAAAGCCTAAACTCATCAAGAAACTGTCTATATGGCCATACCAAGCTCTAGGAACTTGCTTCAATCCGTATAAGGCTTTCTTCAATTTACAGACATGAGACTTCCTATCTTCAACTTCAAATCCTTGAGGTTTCTCTATATACACTTCCTCTTCGATGACACCATTTAGAAAGGCTTTCTTTACGTCCATCTAGTGTAACTTCCACTTCATCTTAGCTGCAAGGTCTATGATGGTTTTGATCTAAGTGTATCTACCTACAGGAGTGAATGTATCATCATAGTCAATGCCTTCTTCCTAATAAAATCCCCGAGCGACGAATCTTGCTTTATATTTTCCAATACTTCCGTCAGCAGCATGTTTTATTTTGAAGATCCATTTGGAGGATACCACATATTTACTCTTCGGTCTGGGAACTATTTCCCATACATCATTCTTGATTATGGATTGGTATTCCTCTGTCATGGCATCTGCCGATTCTTTCATCTAAAAGGCTTCTTCAAAGTTGGTAGGCTCTTTCTCTAGGAGGTCACACATCAAAGCCGTATAACTGGAAAATGGATTTGGTCTTTTCACCTGTCTCATGGTTCTTTGGGGAACACCATACTTCTCCCAATATTGAATAAGATCTCTAGCCCAAGCTAGCTTTATTTTATGGAGGATTGTCATGTGAGGTGGTTCTTGAAATTCCACTATATCATGATCTTCTGGAATTTCCTCATCAGGGGAAATTATGTCTTCCATCACTGGTTCTGCGACTCTGGGAACCTCCCTCTCTATAGTTCTGGGGATTACGGGTTCCTCTTCATATACTTCTTCAAGCTGTCATCTTCTTGATTTCTTGAGCACTGCGTCTTCATCAAAGTTCACATCCCTGCTGATCTCAATGTGGCGGTGACCTGGTATATAAATTCTGAAGGCCTTGGAGACCTCACAGTATCCCATAAATATTCCCTTCTTTCCTTAAGGTTCCATCTTGTTTCTCTTCTCTTTCGGTATATGAATAAATACTGGGCAACCAAATATTTTGAGATGGCTTACCTCTGGATTCTTTCCAGTGAACATCTCTTGCGGGGTCTTGAACCCAAGTGCACTATGGGATAATTGGTTTTGCACATAAACAATTGTCATTGTTGCTTCTGCCCATAAGCACATAGGAAGATCTTGATCATGGATCATAGTCTTCACAACTTCCATTATCATTYTGTTCTTTCATTCAGCTACACCATTTTGTTGGGGATTGCAGGGAGTAGTGTGTCCCCTCTTGATCCMAACATCTCTGCAGAAGTTCATGAACTCTTTTGAGGTGTATTCTCCTCCATTATCTGACCTGAGTATCTTAATATTTCTTTCAGAAAGATTCTCTATCAAGGMTTTGAATTCCTTGAACTTGCTGAACACTTCATCTTTAGATTTCAAGAGATACACCCAGGTCTTACGAGAATAATCATCAATGAATGAYACATAGTATACATAYCCGCTAATGGAGKYCGATGGCATTGGRCCACACACATCTGAATGAATGAGTTCTAGGACTCCTTCTGCTTTGCTGTCTCTCTTCGGAAAAGGGTTCTTGATGTTCTTCCCTTGTGCGCATCCATTGCATACGCCTTCATGGTCGACCTTAAGTTCTGGTAAACCTGTGACCACTAGTTGTAGTTGATGTGAGCTAATATTCTATGCCAAAGTTCACATGAGTTTTCAATGGCGTGGGCCATGACAGTTTCTGAGTGACCCTTTAGTGTATACAAGCCATTTTCTTCACTTCCAATGATGATTGCTTCATTTATGGTTTCTCCTTTAGCCCACATAAGAACTTCTCCATCTATAAAGGAAACTCTGTAGCCTTTCTTTTCTAAAGCTTAAATGGAGAGTAGGTTCTTTTTCAAACCTAGTACATATAGTACGTCCTTCATTTTTTAATGAATTCCCTGAATTTAGTTTGTAGTTTGATTCTCCCACTCCCTTGATGGGATATTGGTAATTATCTCCAAGTGTCACTTTCTAAGAAAACTTATTTTCTGAAACACAAGAGAGATTTTTTTTCTGACCTATCATGTGCTTGGAGGCACCACTATCAATGAGCCATGTGTCCTCTCCATATGTTACCGATTCTGAGAGGGCCGAGATTAAGACATAGTTTTTCATCTATTCTCTTATCATCTTTGCAGGTGGCTCTTCATCTTCAAATTCATGGGCATGGTGCCTCTTATGTTTCCTCTTGTATTCTTCTTGTCTATCTAGACAAAATTTCGCAATGTGTCCCATCTTGTCACAATGATAGCATTGTACAGATGAGTAGTCTCTTTCCCTTCATTGTCCTCTCTTCTAAAATATCCTTGGATGAGATTCTTTATTATTGAATTTGTTTGGTGGTTGAGACTCTTTATGATTCTCCTTGTGGAAGTAGGGTTTCTTCCTTCCTCTTTTGGTGTGAGTAGCTAGGGCTTGATCATCATCTCTTGCTAGTAGCACTTCACGGTTAGCTACTCTTGTTTCTTCTTGTATGCATTCTTCCTATAGACTATCAAACTTTAGTTTCTTCGTTTGGGCACATATCATTTGGATGAATACATCCCAAGGTCTTGTGATACCATTTAGGGCCTTCATTATGAACTCGTCTTCATCTATGGTGTCTCCAATCGCTTCTAATTGTTGTTTGAATTATGAAATTCTAGAGAAATATTCTCGGATCGTTTCTCCTTTCTGCATCCTCGTATCCTTTAGTTGAGTTCTTAGATTCATCTTCCGGTTTATGTTCTTTCCTTCATACAGTCTTCTTAGGGAATCAAACATTTCTTCCAGAGTGTTATTTGATGACACATAAGGAATCAGGTGGTACTTGGTTGAATCTACAATGACTCTTTGGGCCTTGATTGTGTCCTTTTAATGCTTTGCTTTCTCTGTGGCATCTTTGGGTTCCGACACTTCTTCTTTGATGAATCTTGCTAGGTCATTCTCTGCAAGGATCAAGCCGATCCTATACTTCTAGGCATGGAATTTTTCCATGCCTTCTAGTTTGTCAGCAAGCTTCGTTCTTCCAGACATCTTTTACTTGGAGCTAGGAAAATGACCAAAAAATGAAAGTGCTCAAAATCAAATTTTGAACTTACCAGTAGATGTGCTTGGCTGAGGCAAGTATCCCGGTGTGCTTGGATATGAGAAAATCCAAATTTTACCCTTCCAAAATTGATCTGCAGATTTCTGGACTGGTGCTTCTAGTTTTCTGGTACCTCTGGTACTCTGGTACTTCTGGCACTTCTGGTTCACTGATTTTCTAGTACTTCTGGTACTTTTGTGAAACTAGGGTTTCACTTTCTGGGAGATCCACCCACTGAAAAGGTGCGCTAATGATGCCAAAGTAATCCTTGAGGGAGGGCACACTTTTCTATATGGTTTTGGGGCTGAAAAGCTTCACCATAAAAAAAACCTAATTTGCATGTACGAAAATAGCGATGTTTTTCTCTTGCGAAAGATGCTCTCTTTAGCTTCGCTCTGATACCATGTTAATGTTTATGCCATTATTATATTTATTTTCATTTCAATAGATAAAAGAAACATAAAGACAAGATCATTGAGAAATACACAATCACAAGAGACACAACATTTATCCTGGGAAAGCCTCTAGGGTAAGAAAACCCAGCAAAACTTCCTTATTATAGATAGCCAATACAATGCCAAGAGATAACTCAAGCTAATACAAAATATCCTCTCCAAAAGATGTGCCACTCTCTCTCTTTCTTCTCCAACTGCAATTCCAAAACTTGTCTCTCAAATGAGCAAGTGAGTTGTGTGTCTAAGTGAGCCGCTGGCCTCTTTATTTATACAAGACTGGCACATGTGAAGTGTCTCTTCACTGGCAGGGCTGACTTCTCAAACTGGGTGGTTATAACCACCTTTAATATATTATGGGGCCTCTTTAATATCTGTTGGGGCCAAATTCTTATTCTGCCTATTATAATTATCATTTGACCAATCCGAAAAAGGGGATTTGGTCCTATTACAATAGCCGACATGATCAATCCACAATGGGGATTGATCCAATGAATAATATATTAGATAATAATAAAATACACTTTGCAGTTACATTATTTCAACAATCTCTTGCATTCAAGATCATGAAGGATAGGGGTCAAAATATTCAAGGAGGGGAAGATTCATTGTTTAAAAGTTGAACAGTGGAGATTTGATCAAGAGAATCTAAGGACTTTTGTCACCCTCAAATCTAGATAAGTAGCATGGGTTTTAAGCCTCTAAGTCTCTAAGACTTCGTTCATTTGGAGAATTTGTAAAACAAGTTTAAAGGAGGAGTTATCAAGCATGAATATATACATTCAAGATCCATTCAGGAGGTTGCGGGAGCATGGACATACATCGGCTTAGGAAGATTTTCATGCGGATAAATCGGTGAAGTCCTTCAGACTACGTGCATTCGAAGGATTTGGAGTGTGGAGAAGTCGGGACTCCCAAAGTCCCAAAGGCCATAGTGAATCATGGTCATTCAAAAATCAGGGACATGTGTCAGCATATTGTGTACTATGGATTAGCATTTCGAAAGAAGTAGGAGTGGAGGAATCCCGAAGTCCCGAAGGCCAGAGTTCATCCAGGCCATCCATCATGAAGAACATGTGTCATCAGATCACACAGTCTGGAGGATAGATACTCTGGGAGAATAGTGAGAAGAGGAGGTAAATCTCTCCTGAGTCCCAAAGTTTGGAGTAGATCTCGACTGTTCATTCCAGGAACGGTACGTAGCAGCGGATTCGGAGGTCCGACGCTCCAAGGGAAAATAGAGCAGTGTTGTTTAGAATCACGAAGGGCCGAATCCTCAGATTTAATCTCAATTTTCCATTGGAGAGGACGCATGGCGCAACATCCCATAGTCCCAAGACTTTACACTACGACAATGTTGCGTTGTCGTGTAGACGGGGATAAAATCACGAAAGTCCTGAAAAGGCATCCTAGCCATTTATCTAGGAGGGGACACATGGAGGCAAGAGATACGACAAGTTGGGTTGTGTGGACAACCAATGGAATTCATCGAAGCCTGAAAGGACTTGATCTGGACCGTCCATTTGATTGAAGATTGTGGATCGTCGATCTAAGAGTCGGAGTATAGTGCTTTTAGGCAATGTGAGAGAGTTGTGGAAAAGGATTGGCGAAGGAATTTTTGAAGCCCAAAAACATGTAATATGAGTCGTTGATCTTAATGCTCATTGAAGAATGTCGATCTAGATGCTTAGTGTTTGGAAGTTTAGGGAATCTGTTTTAGGAGATAAAGAGGGATAGAAATGTCCTGAAGTCCCAAAAATTTTGGGGGAAGAAGCTTTGGCCCACAGTTTTGGCCCTTGGTCTCCGGGGAGATTTAATAAGTGTTTGGGGACTCCCGAAAAGGAATTTGACATTCAGGAAAGGGGTTTTTAGGACCTGTTCATTAAAATTTTAGGCTCGGAGGGAGCCTATGAGCTAGTTTCATCTCCTTACTAGAACGATCCTATACCGGGAGGTTACATGGACCCTGGTAGAGGGTGGGATCTTCTTCAGTTAAGAATGTTTTAAGGTTAACTTAAAATCATGAAAATGAAAAATTTTATATTTTCATGGTTGACTATGTTTAACAATGTTTTATTTTTGTTTACCATGGTTGATTATAATGAATTTTGTTCAGTATTAATTTTTAATGACTATTTTTTACTATAGTTTGATGAGGTTGACTATGGTTGACCTTAGTCACCATGGTTTATTAGAGTTGAACATTTTTGAACATGGTTAGCTATGGTTTACCATGGTTGACTTTGGATGATAATTTATTTTACCAAATTTAACCATGGTTGACCATGGTTTATTATGGTTGGACATTGTTGATCATGGGTGATGATGGTTAACCATGATTAACCATGGTTGACTATGGTTGACCAAATTTGGTCATGGTTTATTATGGTTACCATGGTTGTCTATGGTTGATGATAGTTGGAATTGTTTGTCCATGTTTAAGCATAGTTTACTATGGTTGAGGATGTTTGAGCCACGTTCATCATGTTTGACAATGGTTGACTATGTTTCACCATGTTTCACTATAGTTAGCAAATGGTTCAGCCGTGTTTGATTACATTTGGTTGTTTTTGTCAATGTTTAACTTTGGCTAACTATTATTGAGCATGTTTAAGAATGGTTGATGATGGGTGAAGAAGGGTGATTATGAATGACTATGGTTGTCTATGTTTCAATATGGTTGACAATGGTTGACCATGATTGACTTTACCAAATTATTTTCTACTATAATTGGTTTTAGTTGATGATTGTTGACTTTGGTTGACCATGTTTGAATATGGTTAATAATAGTTTACCATGGTAAACTATGGTTAAACATGTTTTAAGGCTATCTTAAACTAATGAAAATGAAAAATTTGATATTATCATGGTTGATTATGTTTAATCATGTTTTCTTTTGGTGTACAATGGTTGATTATAATGCATTTTGTTCAGTATTAATTTTTATTGACTATTTTTTACTATAGTTTGATGAGGTTGACTATGGTTGAGCTTTGTTAGCCAAAGTTTATTATAGTTGACCATGTTTAGCCATGGTTGGAATTGTTGATCATAAATGACGATCACTAACCATAATTAACTATTTTTTACTATGGTTGAACAAGTTCTACCTTTGTTTATTAAGGTTGGATATTGTTAACTATGTTTAACCATGATTAACTATGGTTGAAGATGTTTCATAATGGTTCAACATGTTTGATAATGGTTGACTATGGTTCGCCATGTTTGAGTACAATGAATTTTGGTTTGACCATGGTTGATTATGTTAGACTATATTTAACCGTGCTTGATTATCATTGACTATAGTTGACCATGTTTGAGCATGCCTGGTGGAATGGTTGAAGAAAGGGGATTATGGCTTGCTATGGTTGACCATTTTTTCTAATGTTTGACCATGTGTCACTATGGTTGACAATGGTTGTATATGGTAGAGTATTTTTTACTATAATTTATTTTGGCTGATCAATGTTGAATTTTGTTCACCATGTTTCAATATGGTTAATTATAGTTCACAATGGTCGACTATGGTTGATGATGTTTTAAGGTTATCCTTAACTCGATTAACTTCTATTGACTAAGTTTGACTATAGTTTAATATGGTTGACCATGGTTGACATGTTTTACGATGGTTGAGTGTGGTTGAGCATGTTTGAGTAAGGTTGAATTTTGTTATAGTTGACCATTGTTTCCTATTGTTTACCATCATTCACTATGGTCAAACATGGTTGGCCATAGTCAACCATTTTTTACTATGATTGATAATTTTGAACCATTGATGACTATGGTTTTCCATGCTTGGTTATGGTTGACTTTGGTTGGATACGGTTGAACATGGTAATCCATGCTTGGCTCTTATTAAGAACACGGTTGACTATGTTTGACCATGTTTAAGAATGGTTTAATATGGTTGACCATGTTTGTCTATGGTTAATGGTGATTGACTATGTTAGACCATGTTTGAAAATCATTGACTATGATAAACCATATCTGACCATGGTTGATTATGTTTGATAATGGTTGACTATGATTCACCATGTCTTACTATGGTCAATGATGGCTTCATCATGTTGATTATGTTAATCATTATTGACATGGTTGGGAATGTTTAATTATAGTTGAATATGTTTGACTGTGTTTGAATATGGTTTATTATGGTTGACGATGGTTGAATTTCTACATTATACAATGGTTATCCTGTATCATAGAGTTCATAAAGGGTTGACTATGATTGATTAGGGTTGACCATGTTTGACTACGGTTAATTATGGATGATCGTGGATCAAAATTTGACAGTTTTTTAACATGGTTGACTTCGGTTTAGTATGTTTAGTAATGGTTGAATATGGCTAATAATGGTTGATCAATGTTAACTATAGTAGAGGATGTAGATATGGTTTGACCATGGTTAACTATGCTTGATAAAAAGTGACTAAGGTTGTCCTTCTTTGTGTACCATGTTTCATCATGGTTGTCAATGGTTGAAGAGGTTATATTTAATATTTAATCACATTGTCATTTCAATTAAGGGATATGTCACATTGTGAAATTAGGAGGTTATATTTATTAGAATGTTCATCTTCATTGACTTGTGTCAACTTGTTATTCTCCTCACTTGTTTTGTGACATTACGAAATTCATCAAGAAGTGTGTCACAATATGATTTTCCTTAAGGGTTATGTTTGATTGTGACTTTGCTAAATAATTATGTCACATTGAGACATTCATATTCATTGTTTTTGTTGAATTTCCACATGCATCAATGTTTATGTGGCTTGGGGACATTCATAATTTTTTACGTAACATTGAAATGGATGGAATAATTTGCATTTTATTTCTAATTTCAAGGGTGTAGAGACAATTGAAATTAACAGATGACCAGATACAGAATAAATGAATATAATAAGATAAAAATAAACACATAAACCCTATAAAATAATACTGAGGTAACATGTGATCCAAGGATATGAAATAAAAATAAAATTACTTGTTTCCCAAAGATATTGAAACTACTACAAAAAAATTAAAGATAAAACAACTGAACAAAATAAAATAAAATAGTTTAAGCCCCATCACCGTAACATTTTATTGAACAGAGGGTGCATAAAAAAAAAACTCACTCGCCATATTGTTTGAGCTCCACAGTCTCATGCCCATGGTTACATGCATCCTTCCCTCGCACTTTTCCTCGCACCTAAGCTCAACCCTTCCACACCCCAACACCCTTCTTTTCATTCTGTCATGTTTTATAATTCTCACTATGTTACATATTATTTTGGTCACCTCGGTGATCACCTGAAAACATGTGTCCATGTTCCATAAAAATATTAAAAGAGAATTTGTCCATGGGAAAAGTGATTTTATTTCCTCTGCCAAAAACCATATGAAGGAAAGTCCTCGCACCCTGCTCTATTCATGGGGTGTGATGATGCCTGATCGTCGCACTCTGCACTATTCCTGTACTACGATGTCATCGCATGCTACTATATACACAGGGTGTGATGATTCTGAAATCTTGGGAAAATTCAAATTTCACGAATGTTCTAGAAGGGAATCTTCTAGAAGATGAGGTGGCCTCCAATCAGTTTGGATCTTACTCGCTTCTCGAATTTGGTGGGATCATCCTAATCTCCTCATCCATCTCTCTTTCACACTATATAAAGAGGGATATCTCATGGAAAAATCTAAGAATTGTATGGAGAATTCTACTTTAGATTATGCTTGAGAGAATTGCTTTAGTTATTCAAGTGAGATTGTGGATCTTCTTCATTCAAGGCATTGGAGAAAAGTTGTGTGTGTTGGAGCAAAGAGCCATCGAAAGGGGACCTTACAACATTAAGGCATGGGTTGTATTCTCCACTTTCTTTTCACTTAATATAGTAATGCATTTCTTCCCTATATAATCATCTCGTCTTCTATTGTATAATTCCTTGATCATATACATTAACTTCATTAGTATGTATGTATCCTTGTTTTCCTTTGTTGTTGGTTTGTGATTCTTAGACAGGTCTACCATTTTGAAAACACAAAGAAGGAGCTACAAAGACGATACTAGAGAGGACAAGGATCGTTTAAAAGGTACACCACTTGTACTCATTAAACTAGTTCACATGATAATGAAGTTTAAGGCGAAGTGTGCATTTAGTTATCTTTTGTTCTAGTTTCTAGTGGGATCTAGGGAGATCTGTTTATGTCTGCATTTACCGATTAATCCGATAACAAAATTGGAGACCATACTGGGGATACGACTTTATTTTGGTTTTTTTTCTTCTTATTTTCTTTTAGCCTTCATTCTTTTGGTTAAATTCATTCTCTGAGTCTATGGGTGATCCATCTAGACTCATTAGGTCTGAAAGTTCAATTAGATTTTTTGTCTTTCTTCCATTTTCCCCCTAGTTATAGAGATCGTCGCATTGTACTATATAGATAGCCTACAACGACCCTCTGACGTCACACCCTGCTTGTGAAAACCATTGTGACAATGTTACATTGTGCCCTATTGGTAGTTTGTGACGACCTTAGCTCGTCGAACTGTGCTCCATTGCCACTTGGGACGATTCCTATAGGAATTGTTGGGGAAAGCCATTTTTTATTTTTTTCACCCAATTTTCCCCCCATTGCCTAGGATGAACTTTTGATACCAGTGTTTGATTGATTTATGAGTTTGAAGCTTGCATTTGATTGGTTTTCAGGGATTGAAAGTCCGTCTTGGTAAATTTTGCAAGTTTTTCTTTTGATTCTTGTTTCAAGGGTATAATCTCTGGATCTTTATCTAGGTGTCTGTTTGTCAAACGATATTTGATTTGTTTGAGGTTTTGGATTGTTTTTACTTTCCATATTGTTTATTGATTGAGAAATATTTTTGTTTTCATTTAACAAAAGGATTTCCTATCATTTTCATTTTTTTCTAAGTTACAAGTTTGATTTGGAAATTGTGTTGAGAATGTGTTAATTTTCTTGGATTATGCTTTACTTTCTTCATTACATCTCTGATTGGATTTGAGAAAAAATATCTGAAGTCATTTCTTCTTTTTGGTAATTGATTATAAGAATTTTCTTTCATTAGAAATATTTGTTAAGAGAGAAATTGGAAATTTTTGTAGTTTTGATTGTTTGGGATTTTGTTCATCCAAGAATTGAGAAATTGTGTTTCATAGCTTTTTTACTTCAAAAAGAGATACCTTATCCCTAATGTAATTAGATTTCATCGAATTGAAAGATTGAAAATTCATCTCTTCTTTCATTTTATTGGGTCAAGGTCACATACGTCATCAGTTTCATCTTCATCTCCCTTTTGAGTAAACAACAACCTTTAAAATACAACATAATTTTAAAATTTACTAGAAACTTTTATTTTCTAGAAATTATCTTCACTAGCTTTAGCTAGGATAGCGCTTTGGAATAGGTTGTAAGGAAAACTCTCCAAAGCATCAAAACACACAATAGTATCTTGTGATAGGGAGAGTTCAAATCCACTTGCTGCATTTTGTCCTGGGAAGCCCTTCTAAGACAAGAGTCAATCATGAAGTCGCATTAGGACTGGCAGAGTTACTCACCTTGCTTTGTCCATCTTAGTGAAGAGATTCCACATATTATTGGGGGTCACTTGAGGGTATACCCATGATTATCTTAGCTTCTTAAGTTGATTTCAGGCTAGATACCCTAACTTTGCACATGGATCAGACCGTCGACTGTTTCTCCAGACATCATTGTCGTAATTGGTAACCTTAGTAGCCTATCTATCTAGGGTATTTACATGAGGTGACTATGGAGGGGAAAGTCTTCATGGTACCTAGAATCGATGTTGGCCAAATTCACTCAGGATCCTTGGAGGGTATACCCATGATTATTTGTGGGAGCTTGCACCAGGGTGTAAGTCCGTTAAGCAAGTTGTCAACATAAATTTTCCACCCACTTTATCCCAGCCCCTTCTTGTCTTGATTTCGCGATGTTGGATTTCATCACCAACTAGTGACTTCAAAATAAGAAGGATTGTTTGCTTGGTTTGATTTCTAGATTTTATTAGTGAGTGATTTTTGTTTCTCTAGTTGGCCATAGATTTTTTTCATTCTTTATTTGGTTCAACCAACATCGGCCTTCGTCGTTCACTTAGGATGCAAGGGATACCTCTGGAAGATCCGAAAGGTTACCTCCGTTTTCTTCTTAACTCACCAGAGGGCTCTCCTGAGGGAGCAGTCAATAACGAAGTAGCCTATGAGGTTGGAAGTTCACATTCTTTAGAGGGATTCCGAATTGTTTTAGATTATTTAGAGGCATTGTGACTTCCCCCAAATACATTATTGAGTATTAGACAAGATGCACATTTGCTCTGGATGAACTCATCAGGAGAAATTGTTGTTGTCGAGAATATTGAAGTACTTATTGGACCTAATGTAGGATCTAGAGTAGACGATCCACTTTTTCAAAGTGAATCATTTAGAACCCTGGCTGACACTGTTGGAATTTTTAATCCTAGTTCTTCCCCTTCTTCAGGACACGATATTTTTGGCACACTAGGAAAGATTCATAATCAACCTATGGAATTGAAAATGCCTAAGATGTTTGTTATCGAGACGGTACCTTTAGATCATTTTACTGGCACAACCAGTAATGTTGCTATAGTTTCAGACCAATTSTTGGTTGGTTCTCACTCAATTCTTCCTATCTAGATGTCCCACTCTACCATGGTCCCACAAGCTACGAGTGTTTCTATAGGGAATTTGGTTATCACTAAATATCCTATTGGAACACCACTCCCGCTTAGACCAAATCCRTCACTTCCCCCTGGGTAGAATGCTTTAAATACTTCCATTTCTATTCCTKCCTAGAATCTATCCATAGGGTTTAGAATTTWTGTTCCTCTTGGGTATAATGTTGCTAGTCATTTTGTCCCTACACCTACCTAGGTTCTCTCCAAAGAGTCTTACGTTCCTCCTCCACCTTTGTTTGGAGGATATAACCATCCTGGCCCTAGTGGTTCCAATCCAATTGGAGGCACCAGTCATTTTTCCACTTCTAGTTTTTAGATTCCTATTGGAGGTCAACCTCAAGTTGGGGGGGAACCTCAATTTGGGGGGCAACCTCAGATTGGGGGACAACCTCAATTTGGAAAGCAACCTCAAGTTGGAGGCCATAACCCAGTTTATGGACAAACTATACCTATGTTACAATCTCAACCTTGGAATCTTCCTTTCCAAGGGAATCAAAAACCGTTTGGATGGAAACATCCTCAAGTTAATTCTTTTGTACCCCCTAATCTCGGCCAACTGTATCCAGGTTCTATGAATCTCACTTGTGGTCAAAATGTTTAGTCTAATGTTACTTTCCAAGGGATCTTACTTAATCAAAATCCTCCACATCTGAGTCTGTCAGGATTGTCTAACTATATACAGACTGCTTATGGTCCTACTGGTATACCTATGGGACTTCCTCCTCAAAACTATCAGTTTCCTCAAGTGAACAGATAGTTGCATTTTCTTGCCACTTTGGATTTACCGGATTTATCTAAGAGTTCAAATGATTCTATTTTGAATTATTCTTATTGTCCTGTCATACCATCAAAATTACCATCTGACATTCCTAAGTTTGACTGTTGATCATGAGAAGACCCAAATAATCATGTCATGACGTTTCATCTTTGGTGTTCCTCCAACTCATTGATGGATGACTCTATAATATTACGAATTTTCCGATGAACTCTCACAGGTTCGGTAGCCAAATGGTACATTGAGTTACCACGAGGATTATTTAATGACTTTATACCCTATCCAAGGCCTTCTTAACACATTACCAATTTCCAATTCGATACGAGAAAGGATCCAAAATTTTGAGTTATTTTAAACAATCCTCGTCCACTCATATTTCTTATCACATCCATGAGTGGTGGAGGAGAATATGCTTAATCAAAGTTCCCCTTCCTAATAAATTTTTGGATGAGTGTTTTACCAAATCACTCATTGTGCCTATAGGTCGTGATCTTTCCATGGGTGTGTCATCATTGAAGAGAAGGAAATTACTCGTGTTTGGTATCTATATCTTGTTTATTCACAAACATGCACAATTTATGACTTGATCCCTGATGCTCCTCTGAGACGAAAATCCTGCCCCAACACCTCCAGTAGCTTCTCATGTTGTTGATGTTGTGATTGGAACCTTTCATGCTAATACTCAGTGTAACATCCTCGGCTAACAACACCACTGTCGGGCAACGCTACTGTGGAAGATACATTGAATTCTACAAACTAACTCAGATAACGCTACCCAAACAACCTGGCAATCCACAGGCCTGGTAACGCCACCACACGAAATTTACAGCTTATATAATATATATGCATAATAATTAATTTAACACATTTAACATAGAATTATTGCTACCATACAAATGCAATTGAGATTAACAGTAATTCCACATGCAACGGAACACATGATACATTTCAAGTAACCCAAACATGCATAAAATACATAATTAAGAACATAAATTATACTTATATTTTAGCTAGATTAAATCCACCAATTGCATGCATACCTTCCATGAACCTCGTAGCCATAGACTGCGCTTCTCATCACTCTCAGTAGTAGCTCACCCCTGACCTGGGACTAAACTCCATTGGGAAATGGAATTATAGGCTTGGCAAGGATAACAAGGAAGTTGCACAAAAAAATAGGAAGGATCTCTTATCCCACGAGCCACTTATGCCCACATCTCACAGACTCTCATTCCCCATATGCCTGCTCCAACCCAGGAGAGTACACCTTCACTACTACAATTCCATCGGCCAATACACCTCCCTTACCTTGGGCTTGAACAATAGGTTGGACCAGAAGTCTTAGAGAACTATAGCTTCTACGAGACTCCCTTCCAGGATAATTCACTTCCCAACATACTCCTTCACCTGGGAGAGCTGCTCACAAGCCTGACAACCTGCTTCTTCAATTCATCTCCTAAGCAATACTTCAACAACATTCAACTAGCATACAGGTGACAAATACAACATGAAACAATTATGGACACTGAAAATGGAAACATCCTAAAGCTAAGACACATCATGGCTCAAGTGAACACAAGGCAACAACCCCAAATGGTTAAGGCACGAAGTTAGATTTGTAGTGTGGATAAAACTGGGTTCATAGGACACACAATTTGACTTTTCCCTCCCCAACTAGTTTCTCAGATGTGCGAGGTTATGCAGAGGGCAGACGCAGAGACCCCAATAGGTTAGACGATGGATGGGAAATGGAAATTGAACCCCCTTCTCGTGAGCGGTTTTCTGAACTGTGCATATGTAACCAGAGGTTGACGTCTGAGGCCAATGAGTTCAGGTGGAGGATGGAATAATGACAGATGAATTCAGGTGGAGGATGGCATAATGACTTGTGAACTACCAACATGATTTGATTCACAGGTTACTGGTTCCAGAGATCCGTGATGGATGCTCCCAGTTCACGGTTATACAATGGGTCGAGAATGGAAAGAGAAGCCCCTACACAATAGATGCTTCATCTCTTAACTACATTATCCCAGGTCGACACTTGTCTTCTTGGAGCTGCATCCACTCCATTTAGCCTACATCCACGGCCACCAGGAACTTAGGATAACAAAACATATTATGTCCACCTTAGTTTTCAGGAAATAATATTAAAATATTATTTCTCTAGAGGTAATCCCCCTAACTTATTCCCTAGGCCCAAATAATTATCCCCCTCATTCCTTACCCTACCTAGTGGAGCTTAGTCCCCCATAACTCTTCTTTGTGGTCAGTCTACATGCAACAATGTTTATATTTTTATTAATGTTTTGCATAATTACATATATACAAATCGGGCTCATTGGCCTTGGCATCTAGTTCACCAGCCTAATAAACACATAAGGCTTTCATCTTATAACCACTTGTTTCACCAACCTATAAGAAAAATTACAATTCAGAATGGGCTCGGCCTTGGGGTATTACAATCCCCTCCCATTATTTTTGCACTGTCCTCAGTGAAACTTATTTACAAAACAACAACAAGATTTCCAAAATATTCAAAAAGATGTGGGTACTCTGCCTTGATAGCATATTCATGCTCCCATCTTGCGTCCTTAAGACCATACTAGTTCCACTGGACTTTTACAAGACCTATGGCTAGATTCTAGAGTTTCTTTCTTTTCCGGTCCAGTATACGCACCGAATGCACCTGCAAGATGCCTTCTTGCTCCACTTGAATCTGATTCCAATCAATTACATGATTAGCATCAGGTATATATTTATTAAGCAATGAAATATGAAACACATTATGTACAATCATGGATGCAGGCAATGCAAGCATATGTGCAACTAGTCCAATCCTTTCTAGGATTTCAAATGGTCCATAAAATCTAGATTCCAACTTGGAACAATTACCTAGCTTCAGGGAACTTCTGTTAGCTTTCACTTTCAGGAAAACATGCTCTCCCACTTTAAAATCTTTGTGGGTCCTATTCTTATCAACATAATTTTTCTTCTTGTCGTGGACATCTTACAAATTCTGCTTAATCTTCATCATTTGTTCTTCCATTTCGTTGATAAACTCTAGTCCAATTATTTCTTTATCAGCTGGGTTATCCCAACTTACTGGAGTGTTGCACTTTCTACCTTAAAGTGCTTCAAATGGGCTCATCTTCAGTGATGCTTGATACCCATTGTTGTAGGCGAATTCTACCCAGTGTAGGTAGTATTCCCATTTAGATGGTTTGTCCATCACATACATCCTTAACATGTCTTCTATCACTTGGTTCACCCTCTCTGTATGACCATCAGATTCAGGATGATAAGAAGTACTGAAGTTTAGATTCGTTCTGAACCCTCTGAATAACCCTTTCCAGAATTTTGAGGTGAATTTTGGGTCTCTGTCAGACACAATTGTCTTGGGAACACCATGACATTGTGTTATTTCTTTCATAAAGATATCGGCAACATTATCTTCCTTCTGAGTAGTCTTTAATGGAATAAAATGGACAACTATATTAAGCTTGTCAACCACCACCATGATTGAATCATGCTACTTGAATGTTCTGGGAAATCCTGTGATGAAATCCATTGTCACTACCTCCCACTTCCACTCAGGGATGGGTAAAGGTTGTACCAACCATGTTGGGTGCCTATGCTCAGCTTTAACCTTCTTGCATTCCATACATCTATCGATGTATTCTGCAATTTCTTTCTTCACACCTGGACAAAAGTAATGGCTCTTGAATGTTGCCACATTTTTTTGATATCCAGGGTGCCCAACATAAGGAACATTATGCATTTCATTCAAAATCATAAGTTTCAAGTCTTGGACATTAGGTACACAAATTATTTTATTGTACATAAGTATTCCATCAGCCTCTAATTTATAATTTTCCACTTTTTGTAGCATCTTACCATGTTGTATCTTTGCTACCAGCTCCATGTACTGCAAATCTGCATTTGCAGCTTCCAAAATTATTCCTTTAATGTCAGTTTGGTACATGCTAATGGTTGTAGCATGTAGTTCATGCACTCTCCTACTAAGTGCATCAACCACTTTGTTCCCCTTTCCTTTGATATGCTTGATATCAAAATCATACTCACAAAGAAACTTCAACCACATACTCCGCCTAGCATTCAAGGTTGGTTGATCAAAAAAATACTTCAGACTGTTATGGTCTGTCCTCAGTTTGAACCTCCTTCCCATGAGGTAATGCCTCCATTTCTTTAGATTGTTAATGATGGTCGCCAACTCCAAATCATGAGTGGCATAGTTCTTTTCATTCTCTTTCAATTTCCTGGACTCATAACATATTACAAATCTATTTTGGTTGAGGACTCCTTCGAGTCCTTCTTTTCATTCATCTATGCACACTACAAAATATTCATTTGGATCTGCAAACCTTAGGATTGGAGCACTGGTTAACAACTACTTCAATCCCTAGAAGATTCTCTCACATTATTTTGTCCACTGAAACTTCTTCTCCTTCCTTTGAAAGGAAGTGATGAGGTGAAATATCCTTGAGAACACTGCAATGAACCTTCTGTAATAGCTAGCTAGACCCATAAAGGATCTGAATTTTGTCACATTATTTGGTGATGACCATTCCCTGATGGATTCTATGTTCTCAGGATCTACATCTTTCCCAACCTTTGAAACGATATGCCCCAAGTAATGGATCTTCTTTTGATCAAATGAGCACTTTCTCAATTTGGCATATAGATGGTTCTCTCTTATAACCTACAAAACCATCCTCAGATGATGTTCATGCTCTTCCTCCAACTTGGAATACACCAGGATGTCATCCAAAAAAACTATGACAAACTTGTCTAGATATTCTCTGAATACCCCATTCATTAAAAACATGAAAAAAGAGGGTGCATTCAACATCCCAAATGGCACCACTGTGAATTCATAATGACCATATCTTGTTCTGAAGGTGGTCTTACTAATGTATTCATCCTTTATTATTGCTTGGTGATATCCTGATCTAAGATCTATTTTCAAAAATATCTTGGCATCCTTCAACTGATCAAAGAGATCATCGATCCTTGGCAGAGGATACTTGTTCTTAACAGTCACTTTGTTCAATTGTCATAAATCGATGTACAGTCTCAATGTCCCATCCTTCTTCTTCATGAATAGGACCACGGATCCCCAAGGTGACACACTTGGGAATATATACCCCTTCTTTAGAAGCTCTTCAAGCTGCAATTGCAGTTCTTTCAGCTCTAGTGTACTCATTCTGTAAGGAGCTTTTGATACTGGAGCCGCTCTAGGCATCAAGTTTATAGAAAAGTCAATATCTCTTTTTGGTGGTAGTCCTAGTACCTCCTGGAATACATCTTTGAACTCCTTTAGTACCGTATGGTCTTCAATCTTTGACACCTTATGCTCAGGTGCTTCCTCGAAGTGGGCTTCAAATAATTGACAATCTTTCCTATAGCACTTCTTCAGTTGTATTGCTGAGATTTCTCTAACAATAATCGCCCTAGGAATTCCTTGGAATTTTCTTTGATTCCCTTCCTCATCCAGGAAAGTGAATGCCTTGTTATGACAATCTAAGATGGCATGGTGCTGGTCCAACCAATACATCCCAATTATACATTCATAGGAACCTAAAGGTAAAATGTTCAATTCAACTCTTGTGCTCAGTCCATTCATGTCCACTGGATAGGACTTAACCAATTTTGTAACCTTTCTCTTCATTCATGTATCCAACTTCACTAACCAAGATTTTCCATGTTTTCTACTTGACAATTGCAAACTTTCCACCACTGTAGGATCTACATAACTATGACTAGCCCCTAAATCAATTAAAATAGAAAAGGCATGGTTGTTGATCATACCTTCCACTTCAATCATGTGCGAATGATATTCTTATTGCCTGTTGTCCAGGGCTATGTAGATCCTTGGTATTCTATTGCCCATGTCCTCCACTCTTTCTCCCTCTTGAACATTGTGGATACTTATCACTTTGTCATTCTTGTGGGGGGATTCTTTGTAACTATGATTTCCTTTAAAGCCCCAACATTCCATAGGTGGATGTATTGGCATTTGTTCCCCTACGTCATTCATTCTTGGCTCTCTAAATAATGGCTTACCTTGAGGACAATTTCTAAAAAAGGAATTTTTTTTCTCTTCTGCCTCTGCTCTTTCTTAAACTTCTTCTGGTCATCCCAAGACTTCCAAAAAGTAGGATTTTCTCTTTTCTATTCACATAAGAATTTCTCTCTTCTTACATTTTATTCCATAGTCTTAGGGTCATCAGAATGAATCTTGTCACCGATGGAAAGTGGTAGTCCACTCACATACCTTTGAATTTTGACAGTCTCATCCTTGATGAATGGGACATACTTCAGCAATTCCAAAAATCTTCGTTCATATTCATTAATGGTCATGTTGCCTAGCTTGAGTTCAAAGAACTCTTTAATCTTTCTTTCATAGTATCTTTTAGTCAAGTATTTCTTTTCAAAATACTTCTTGAATTATTTCCAAGTAAGATATTTCTCTCTAATGTGCTACAGCTACACAGGAAAATCCCACGACATGGATGCTTTCCCTTTTAGTTGATGCATCGCAATTATTCCTTCGGCATGAGAGGAATAATTCTACAGTTGGAAATATTTCCCCATGCCAAGCAACCATGTCTCAACATCCTCCTCCTTCTTATGTTCTCCATCAAACTTAGGAGGCTTAATATTGTTCATTTCACCCTTCATTTCATCCACTCCATATCTCCTATGTTTTCTGGTAGGATATGGGATTGAACTACTGTGTGGCTCCTTATTGGAATGTTTCGGGGTGTGACGATGATGCCTACTAACGCTTATTTATATTATTTCCCTCTCAAGGTTCTTGTGACTCCCTGTTTTGCTTGAGTCACTCTCCTTATCCAACTTCTTTTTTATTCTTTCTAGACTCTGCGTCAACTTTAAGTTGATTTTTCCTTGTTGATCCCTATCTTTCATGAGATTTATGTTATCATCTTGGTGAGCCTAGGAATATTTTTGCAATTGATCAATGATTTTAATCATATGATCTTCCTTGTCCATTTCTCCTCTGTGCCCATTGGAGTTCGATTCTTCCACTTCTAAATGAAAATCCATTCCTTTTACTTCATTCTCATAACTAGAAGCACTCCGTGCCTCCTCCATTTCTTTCCACTCAGTGGAAATTTGTTGTGGTCCTGACAATCATTGAACTCTACAAGCACAACATGCAGTCAACTGGAATTTGTTAGGCCATCAGTCCTTAACAATTCCCACAGCATTCATAAACCAATCTGATTTAAGAACAATGTTCAGATTTCATTTTATTTCCAATATTTTCTCTGCTCTATAATTATTTTCTGGCACTAGCCCCTTCCTCTCAGTCCCCAACCCATGTGATCACGGGCCATGACCAAGAGTTAACTCAAAAATGTGCTTACTCAGACCTTCGGCTTCAAAAAATTTCAAAGAACAACACAACAACCCTTCAGAGTTCTGAGTTACCGAACTCGCGAAGTAGAGTGGATCAATAGTCCACATATACCCATCATCCAATGGCTAACACTCACTATGGAACCTCAGGTATCTCAGTTCTGGCACTTTGCATCTTCGGGACTTCAGATCTTCAGAGGATCTCCCATCGACACATATGAACTGTTAATCTCCAAACATTCCCAATCACCTTTGGTGACATCATTACGTCACATCACTTAATGTTTTCCCAATTGCGGGGGCATGCAATGGTAGTTTGGAGTAACCCACCTTTCATCCCACAATTCTTCTGATGCTAACACAAAACCCTTTGGAGAAATCTGGGTTTGGATTGTGGAACTGCCTTGGAGAATTAAATTATGTGCAACTTGGGTCCCCACAATGCCTTTTGGTTGTTGATCTTGATGTATCGTGATAAACACCACTGTGGGTCCTCCAACCTTTAATTACATTATGTAACCTCAGGTCCCACTAACCCTGCTCATACAAGATGCCACATGGAAAAATACTAGCAGCTAATACATGGTCCATTCAGATGGGTAATATGGGCCACGTTCCAAATGCCATTTCAATTTTCCATGGGTTTGAAACCCACTGACACGTTGCACACATCCTATGTGTCCATGTCACCTCTAGGTGACTTCCTCATGACTCACCGTTTCAACTCTTCCGTCTTTGGACTTCAAGAGTTTCAACTCCTCTACTCTCTCTTTTTCCTAGAGTGCTTTCCCTTGAGTTCACGATCCACCGACACGTGTCCTCCTTTACAATCAATGGCTATGAGTGACTTTGACACTTCGGGCTTCAGGAGTTTCAAACTCACAACACTTCAAATCCTTTAAAGTACTTTCACCCAAAGTACCCGATCTCTTGACGCATGTCCTTTGCACCAGATGCTTGCGATTTACTTTGGCCTTCAGGACTTCGGGAGTTTGTCACACTCCACACTTGAAATCCTCCGAAGTGACTTTCCTTTGCTTCCCTGGACATAGATCTAATGATCCAGACTCCTTCCAACAACAGATCTGATGAATGTTGTCGCTCCTCCTCCTGAGCTTCATTTCTCGAACCCCTTTCTCCTTAGAGGTTTGTTGTGACACTTAGTCATCTTTCGGATCTGTGCACTCCTTGCAACATATCTTCATGTCCCTTCAAAAGAAAAATCAATCTATTTCTCCCGATATTTTTGAGTCAAAGACTTTGTCGATGCACTCCTTACACCCACGAACACTCAGAACCTCGAATTTTGTCCCTTTCGAAAAACATTTACTCTAAAATCTTTGTGTCGTTAACCACTAACATGGCCCATCCAGGCTCAGTTTCGTAACCATGCTCTGATACCATATTGTAACATCCCCGACCAACAACACCACTGTTGGGAAATGCTACTGCGGAACATACCTTGACTTCTACAAACTAACTCAGATAAATCTACCCAAACAACTTGGCCATCCACATGTCGGGTAACGCCACCACACAACATTTACAACTTATATAATATATATAAATAATAATGAATTTAACACATTTAACATAGAATTACTGCTACCATAGATATGCAATTGAGATTAACAGTAATTCCAAATGCAACGGAACACATGATACATTTCAATTAACCCAAACATGCATAAAATACATAACTAAGCACATAAATCATACTTATCTTTTAGCTAGATTAAATCCACCAATTATGTACAGACCTTCCACAAACCTCCCAGACTTAGGCTATGCTTCTCATCACTCTCAGCAGTAGGTCACTGCCGAGATGGGACTAAACTCCATTGGGAAATGGAATTCTAGGCTTGGCAAGGATAACAAGGAAGTTGCACAAAAAAATAAGAAGTATCTTTAATCCCAGGAGCCACTTACACCCACGTCTCACAGACCCTCATTCCCCATACGCTCGCTCCACCCCATGAGAGTAAACATTCACTACTACAACTCCATTGGTCAGTACACCTCCCTTACCTTGGGCTTCAGCAATAGGCTGGACCAGAAGTCTCAAAGTATTGTAGCTGGTGCGAGACTCCCATCCAAGAGAACTCACTTCCCAACATACTTTTTTTCCTGGGAGATCTGCTCATAGGCCTGACAACCTACTTCTTCAATTCAACTCCTAAGAAATACTACAACAACATTCAACTAGCATACGGGTGACAAATACAACATGAAACAATTATGGACACCAAAAATGGAAACATCCTAATGCTAAGACACATCATGGCTCAGGCGAACACAAGGCAGCAACCCCAAACAATTAAGGCACAAACTCGGATTTGTAGTGTGTATAAAACTGGGTTCATAGGACACACAAGTCGACTTTTCCCTCCCTGACTAGTTTCTCAGATGTGTGAGGTTATGCAGAGGGCAGACGTAGAGGCCTCAATGGGCTAGACAATGGATGGGAAATAGAAATCGAACCCCCTTCCTGTGAGAAGTTTTCTCAACTGTGCATATGTAACCATAGGTTGATGTCTGAGGCCAACACGTTTAGGTGGAGGATGGAAGAATGACAAATGTAATCACGCTGAGGATGGCATAATGACTTGCAAACTATCAACATGATTTGACTCACAGGTTACTGGTTCCAGAGATCCGTGATGGATGCTCCCAGTTCATGGTTAGACAATGGGTCGAGAATGGAAAGCAAACTCCCTACACAACAGACGCTTCATCCTTTAACTGCATTATATTAGGTCGACACTTGTCTTCTTGGAGCTACATCTGCTCCATTTAACCTACCTCCACGGCCACCAAGAACTTAGGATAACAAAACATATTATGTCCACCTTAGTTTTCAGGAAATAATATTAAAATATTATTCCTCTAGAGGTAATCCTCCTAACCTAGTCCCTAGGCCCAAATAATTAGCCTCCCCTTCCTTACCCTACCTAGTGGATCTTAGTCCCCCATAACTCTTCTTCGTGGTCGGTCTACACGCTACAATGTTTATATTTTTATTAATGTTTTTCATAATTACATATACAAAAATTGGGCTCATTGGCCTTGGCATCTAGCTCACCAACCTAATAAACACATAAGTATTTTAGCTTATAACCACCTGGCTCACCAGCCTATAAGAAAAATTACAATTCAGAACGGGCTCGGCCTTAGGGTATTACAATCCCCTCCCATTATTTTTTCATTGTCCTCAGTGAAACTTATTTACAAAACAACAACAAGATTTCCAACAACTTCAAAAAGATGTGGGTACTCTTTCGTGATAGCATCTTCATGCTCCCATCTTGCGTCCTTGGGACCGTATCAATTCCATTGGACTTTTACAAGACCTATGGATAGATTTCAAAGTTGCTTGCATTTTCGGCCGAGTATATGCACCGGATGCTCCTACAAGGTGCCTTCTTGCTCCACCTGAATCACATTCCAATCAATTACATGATTACCATCATGTATATATTTATTAAGCAATGAAATATGAAACACATTATGTACAATCATGGATGCAGGCAATGCAAGAATATAGGAAACTTGTCCAATCCTTTCCAGGATTTCAAACGCTTCATAAAATATGGCTGCCAACTTGGAACAATTTACCATCTTCAGAGAACTTATGTTAGCTTTCACTTTCAGGAAAACATTTTCTCCCACTTTAAAATCTCCGTGGGTCCTGTTCTTATCAGCATACTTTTTCTTCCTGTCTTGGACAACTTACAAATTCTGCTTAATCTTCATCATTTGTTCTTCCATTTCATTGAGCAACTCTAGTCCAACTATTTCTTTATCAGCTGGGTTATCCCAGCTTACTGGAGTGTTGCACTTTCTTCCATAAAGTGCTTCAAATGGGCTCATCTTCAGTGATTCTTGATACCCATTATTGTAGGAGAATTCTACCAAGTGTAGGTAGTATTCCCATTTAGATGGTTTGTCCATCACATACATCCTTAACATGTATTCTATCACTTAGTTCACCCTCTCTATATGACCATCAGATTCAGGATGATAAGAAGTGTTGAAGTTCAGATTCGTTCTGAACCCTATGAATAACCCTTTCCAAAATTTTGAGGTGAATGTTGGGTCTTTGTCAGACACAATTGTCTTGAGAACACCATGCAATCGTGTTATTTCCTTCATAAATATATCGGAAACATTATTTTCCTTATGAGTCATATTTAATGGAATAAAATGGGTAACTATAGTAAGCTTGTCCACCACCACCGTGATTGAATCATGCTACTTGAATGTTCTGGGAAATCCTATGATGAAATCCATTGTCACTACCTCCCACTTCCACTCAGAGATGGGTAAAGACTGTAGAAACCTTGTTGGGTTCCTATCCTCAGCTTTAACCTTCTGGTATTCCATACATCTGGCGATGTATTCTAAAATTTCTTTCTTTATGCCTGGACAAAAGTAATGGCTCTTGAATGCTGCCACATTTTTCTGATATACAGGGTGCCCATCATAAGGAACATTATGCATTTCATTCGAAATCATAAGTTTCAAGTCTTGGACATTAGGTACATAAATTTTGTTATTGTACATAAGTATTCCATCAACCTCTAATTTATAATTTTCCACTTTCTGTATCATCTTACCATGTTGTATATTTGCTACCAGCTCCATGTACTGCAAATCTGCATTTGCAACTTCCAAAATGTTTCCCTTAATGTCAATTTGGTACATGATAATGGTTGTAGAATGTAGTTCATGCACTCTCCTGCTGAGTGCATTAGCCACTTTGTTCTCCTTTCCTTTGATATGATTGATATAAAAATCATACAAACAAAGAAACTTCAACCACCTACTCTACCTAGAATTCAAGGTTAATTGATCAAACAAATACTTCAAACTGTTATGGTATGTCCTTAGTTCAAACCTCCTTCCCATGAGGTAATGCCTCCATTTCTTTAGAGTGTTAACGATGGATGCCGACTCGAAATCATGGGTGGCATAGTTCTTTTCATTCTCTTTCAATTTCATGGACTCATAACATACTACAAATCTAATCTAGCCGAGGACTCCTCCCAGTCCTTCTTTACATGCATCTGTGCACACTACAAAATATTCATTCGGATCTGCAATCCTCAGGATTGGATCTTTGGTTAACAACTTCTTTAATCACTGGAATCTTCTTTCACATTCTTTTGTCCACTGAAACTTCTTCTCCTTCCTTTGCAAGGAAGTGATGGGTTGATATATCTTTGAGAACCCTACAATGAACCTTCTGTAATAGCCATCTAGACCCATAAACGATCTGAATTATGTCACATTATTTGGTGCTAACCATTCCCTAATGGCTTCTATCTTCTCAGGATCTACATCTATCCCGTCCTTTGAAATGATATGTCCCAAGTAATTGATCTGCTTTTGATCAAATGATCACTTTCTCAATTTGGCATATATATGGTGCTCTCTTAGAATCTACAACACCATCCTCAGATGATGTTCATGTTCTTCCTTCGACTTGGAATACACCAGGATGTCATCCAAAAAAACTATGACAAACTTTTCTACATATTCTTTGAATACCCCATTCATTAAACACATGAAAAAAGAGGGTGTATTCGACAACCCAAATGGAACCACTATGAATTCATAATGACCATACCTTGTTCTGAAGGTGGTGTTACTGATGTATTCATCCTTTATTATTACCTGGTGATATCTTGATCTAATATCTATTTTCAAAAATATCTTGGCATCCTTCAACTGATCAAAGAGATCATCGATCCTTGGCAGAGGATACTTGTTTTTAACAGTCACTTTGTTCAATTGTTTGAAATTGATGTATAATCTCAATGTCCCATCCTTCTTCTTCACGAATAGGACCGATGCTCCCCAAGGTGACACACTTGGGCGTATATACCCCTTCTTCAGAAGCTCTTCAAGATGCAATTATAGTTCTTTTATCTCTGGTGTACTCATTCTGTAAGGATCTTTTGATACTGGAGCCGCTCCAGGCATCAAGTTTATAGAAAAATCAATATCTTTTTTTGGTGGTAGTCTTGGTACCTCTTTGAATACATCTTCAAACTCCTTTAGTACCGCATGGTGTTCTATATTTGACACCTTATCCTCAGGTTCTTCCTCCAGGTGGGCTTCAAATAATTGACAACCTTTCTTGTAGCACTTCTTCAGCTGTGTTGTTGAGATTTATCTAACAATAACTACCCTAGGAATTCCTTGGAATGTTCTCTGATTCCCTTCCTCATCCAGGAAAGTGAATGCCTCATTAGCAAAACTTAAGATGGTGTGGTGATGGTCCAACCAATCCATCCCAATTAGGCATTCATAGGAACCTAAAGGTAAAATGTTCAATTCAACTCTCGTGCTTAGTTCCTTCATGTCCACTGGATAGGACTTAACCAATTCCATAACCTTTCTCCTCATTCATGTAGCCAACTACACTAACCAAGATTTTCCATGTTTTCTTCTCGACAATTGCAAACTTTCCACCACTCTAGGATCTACATAACTATGACTAGCCCCTAAATCAATTAAAATAGTAAAGGCATGGTTGTTGATCATACCTTCCAATTCAATCATGTGCAACTAATATTCTTCTTGCTTGTTTTCTAGGGCTACGTAGATCCTTGGTACTCTATTGACCATGTCCTCCACTCTTTCTGCCTCTTGAAAGTTGTGGACAGTTATCACTTTGTCATTCATGTGGGGGAAATCTTTGTACCTATGATTTCCTTTACAACCCCAACATTCCATAGGTGGATGTATTAGCATTTGTCCCCCTACGTCAGTCATTCTTGGCTCTCTAAATGATTGCTTCCACTGAGGACCGTTTCTAAAAAAGGAAGGTTTGTTTCCCTTCTACCTCTACTCTTTCTTAAACTTCTTCTGGTCATCCCAAGCCTTCCGAAAAGTAGGATTTTCTCTTTTCTATTCACATAAGAATTTCTCTCTTCTTATATTTTCTTTCATAGTCTTAGGGTCATCATACTGAATCTTGTCACTGATGGAAGGTGGTAGTCCACTCACATACCTTTCAATTTCGACAGTCTCATCCTTGATGAACGAGACATACTTCAGCAATTCCAAAAATCTTCGTTCATATTCATCAATGGTCATGTTGCCTGTTATAACCCTATAATTCATAGTATCATCTGGTGACTAGAAAATTTTCACTCTGGATGTATTTTGGCTTGCAAATAATATTTCATTTCTACAAGTTAGTTTCAAGGAAAGGAAAGGAAAAGGAAAATTCATGATTTTTGATGTTGAGTGGTTTTTCCTAACCCCATGGTGACAGAAACAAGGGAAGAAGCACACCAAACCCTCAAAAATGTCATTAAGCCTAAGTTTTGCCTCATATACTGCATTCGTGCCTGGAGAATAAAAAATGCGCTTAGATCGACGGTCGATCTAGCAGCTCGTAGATCAATGACTAACCCCATTCTGGACCCCCTCGACTGTTATGTTTTTAATGGTGGAGGGGGGGGGGGGTCCGAAATGGTGATTAAAAAGTGCGCATAGATCTACGGTCGTCATGACAGTGCGCATATGGATGGTCTATAGGCGATTCCGGACCCCCTCGATCATTCTGCCTTTAACAATTGGGGGGGGGTCCGAAATAAGGCGTTTTTTTCGGTGGGCCATGTCCCAACATGTCATCAATCCATTGCATCAGATCTCCTCCAATCCAGACAACTTACCACCATACCGTTCCTACCTCATGACTTCATCCTCCGTTATCCCGCCATCTTCGTCCCTACATTTGCAATAAAACAACTTAGGATAAAATCAATAGGTCAATGATGTTAGTAATAAGTTTAGTATTGTTAGGTTTATGTTAGACTGGTTAATAATAAATTAATTATTAATTAATTAATGATTAATAATTGAGTTAGTTGTTAATATTTAGGTTAGTTTGTCAAAATAAACATTAATCAAAAAATAAACAAATATAAATTAAAAAGAATTAAAAATGAAATATTAATTAAAACACAAAACTAAAAAACAAAATAAAATATATAACAATTAAAATAAAACAATAATAAAATATATAATAAAAACAAAACAAAACAAAACGTAAACAAACATGTAATAAAACATTAAAATCAAAATAAAAATATTAAAAAACAAAAAATAAAAAATAAAAACCAAACTAAAACCTATCCTAAGTTCTACCCACCCCCCAACTCCATGCACACTTTCCCCAAATCAATTTAAATCAACATACAAAAACAATTCTGGACCCCCCCTTGCCATCTGAAACTTAACAAGAGGGGGGGGTCTGGAATGGAGTAGTTTTCTTAAACGGCCCTTGGATAGGTGTTGTCTCCATAGGCCAGTGGACTCCTCCCCCCCCCCACCCCCCAAAAACCAATTACCACCTCAGGGGGGGTCCGGAATACCGCCTTCCCAAAAAAAAACCACTTTCCCCAATATTTTTTAAAATCGCCCATTTTTTCATGTTCAATATGTCTTTTTCCGAAACCGATTCTGGGCAAACGAAAATGAATTTTGAGAAATCGAGAGAGGTTTTTCTCCATAACGGGATGAATAAGAAACACCTCTCTCATGTTTTTCACAGGTGCTATGAGAAGGGAGAATAGAAGCCATCTTCAAGGCATATTTTTTTAGTTTTTCATTTTCCTGTTGCAATCCTGATTTTGCGGGGGGTGTTTTCGTGAGTTGGAGGAACATTTGGTGAAACCGAAGGAGTTTTTTGTCCAGAACATTCCCATATACAATAAAATCATTCATTTTTTACCCAGGTGTCATAATTAAAGAGAAATAGATGTCTGTGCGGACCCCTTTTTTTTGTAGAAATTCAGCAAGTTTTTACATGGCGGACAGTTCAATATTTTTAGGGATTTTTTCTATTTTCTTCCAAGATTTCCCACCTGTCAAAGAAGGAATTTTAAAGTGACATTGTTGTTAGGGTTTTGTCCCCTTAATATAGGATCCGATCATGTTTTTGTGGAAACTGTTTGATCTTGTACTATTTTTAGTATTTCAATTCCTGCTTGATAGGATCTCTGTTTTTTATGCAAAGGATATAAAGGCTATGCTTTCAAGATGAATGGGGGTTGATGAGTCAGAGGAACATGATTTAGTTTTTATAAATAATCTCATTAATCTTTTTGTACTTTCATCAATTCAATAATACAATGCTATGTTGCAGGATTCTTGTGACTATTTCGACTGGTGATGTGCATCCCTCTTTGTAAATTCCTTTTCTCTGTTATCATAATTAATGTCTTCTTCTGAATTATTTCGAGAATATTAAGAATAGAATTTGTTTTAATGTACCCTCTGTCTCTGTCTTGGTATAGTTTTTTATGTTTTCCACTGAAGATTAAACTCAGAATTCTTAGCTTCTCTATGTTTAATTGGATTTCTTGACCTGTTTTGTCTCATCCATTTCATTTAAATTAAAGGATCCAGTGAGTTGTATACCTTGCCCTACAAATATTAGCCTGTTGACATGGATTTTTTATCATTCGTTGTAGTGACTCCATATCCCATGGTTTCTTTCCTCTACCCATACCCAATTCCTAAAAACAAATCCTATGTTCTGTGTAACTAGCCTAATATCCTCTTCAAACAAAGTTATATCAGACAGAAATATCCCTCTCCGAGTCTTGGAGGGATAGATCCAAGACTCGAAGTGGTTTTGATGTTGCCTCTGTGACTACCTTCACATCTTTGGGCAAATTATAGAGTGCTAACAAAATGGCGACCGTACTGGGGCACTTCTCCAGTAGTACACTTCAAAGTTCCAGATCTGATCACTGATGGTGGACAGTGACCAGACACAAGAAGGCTGAGATCATTCACCTAGAAATTCCAATCTCCAAATCAATTCCAATTCAAAGACTCCACTGGAGGAAAAACCTAAAGCATGGCCAAGCAGCCCAGAAAGACCAGGGACTCAAGCTCAAATTGCATTCAATACATCTTTGGTTTTATCTGCAATTATGTTTTTTCTTATTCTAAGCCTCATCAAAAGTATATTTTTGAACATTACATTGGCCACCTATTGACTGATGAGCCTTAAGAGATCATATCCCCAATTGTAGATTATGTACATACTCATACACATGTGCACATCCCAGATGCACCTGTAGAAGTCCTAGTGAAACATAAGCCTCCTGCTTTATCTCCTACTCTTGCTAAAACTACGGATGGTTGTAAGCCTCTTGCTTCACCTCTTGTACCTGCCAAAATCCCATACATATACAGTCCCCTAGATTTTCCTCTTGTTCTCCATGACTTCCCTGCCAATTACACCAATAATCTGCCCAGGTTTGATGGAGAGAATGCCAATCTTCTTGCTGAAAAACACATCCATAGGTTTGAAGATTTCCTTGACCTTTATGAGTTTGAAGATGACGATGTCTATATCAAAATGTTTTCCTTGTCTTTGCAAGGTAAAGTCAAGAACTAGTTTAAAAATCTTCCAACTATAAGCATTAACAATTTCCATCAGTTTGTGCAAGTTTTCCTAGATTGATGGGTGATCATGAGAAATGTCTTTCTCGTCCTGGAAGAGTATGACCATTTGAAAAAAAATCCAGGGGAAACAGTACAACAATTTTTAGCAAGGTGCAATAAGGTATATCATGCAATGCCTGTTGATATAAGGCCACCCTCAGGATCATCCCTCTTGCATTTCCCAGATGCCTTCGATCCTGAGATGGAATTCCAATTAAGAGAAAGGAACACTGCAACTCTCGAAGAAATGCAGAACATTGCAGTTGATCTAGAGGCCAACTTGTTGATCAAAAGGTCAAAGGTAAAGAACAAAGAAAAGGAGTAGCTGAAATCTCCAGAAGCTAAACTGGACATTCTAGACAACACCATGGAAGAAATGTTGCACAGGATTAGCATAAGAGAAGAACTCGATGTTCAAAGACATCATGTTCCATTGATTTCAGAGAAAGAAAAAGTCATTGTTCCCAAACATTTTGCTGCTCGTCCTTGGTACCATGGTTTGGATAATGATTCTTTCATGTATTCAATTCATAACATAGTCAAAGATGAAGTTCCATTTCAACTTACAGAGGAACAACTAGCTGATATGATGTGCATGTTGGATGAAATTTCTTACTTGGATAATCTACCCAAGTGCTATCAGTATGATGATGATCATGAGGCTGAAATAGATGTGGATTGTTCAAAGAAATCAGCAGCATGTCATTGGTAGGAAGAAGATCAGTTACAACTCAGATATGACAGTCAACCTTTGCACAACAATCATGACAACGATGAGGAAAATGCAGAAAATCTCAGAGTAAGTGGAAACACTTTGCCCTTATGTTTCTCATCTTTTCAATTTATGAAAAGAAACTCTAAGCCAGTTGTAAATAGTGAAGAAAGAAAATTCTCTGATCAACTAGTTGAAGATGCTATTGTTGATATGGAAGTTGATCCAGAAGTTCAGCCCTTGAGCCTTTTTGAAGGTCAAACCTCAGATGAAATCATGAAGCTCGAAACAAGTGATGATATTATCCATCTTGATTCATTTTCCCTGTGCTTTAATTCATTTCAAATTTTGAGGGGAAATCTTGGTCAGATTCTAGTTGAAAGTCATAGTGTAATCCATGAAGTACCAATAGAGCCAATGGCACCATTATCTAAAGAATTTTATGATCATATAGCTTATGTGTTGGATGACTTGTGTCATCAAATCCATTTCCCATCATCCAGCTATAGGATGAAAGGATGTTATGATATTGACATGATCAGGTAGTCAACTACAGGGACGTGTTCAACAGAAGTATCATTTCAGAACCCACCAGAACATTTGTAGCCATGTCAGGAAGTGCATGAGAATGAAAATAGTATAACTAGGACATCAAATCATGAAGTTGAGTTGGTTAAATTTGAATATCCAGTAATTGGTCAAGTCTATCTTGATCCAATGGCTATTTATATGGAGAAATTGTTCATCACAGAGCCACAATGTATTCCTGATATTTCTTTTATCTGTCATGTTTATCAAGCTCCTTGTAAAGAAGATCAGGATGAAAATCATTTCATGATGCCTACGCAAGTTCTATTTCTGATATTGATTAAAAATATTGAAAGAGTAGAGCTAGTAGAGCAGTTGCTTGACTATCTGCACTTGCAGTATCATATCATTTAAAACAAAAAAATTGTCAGTAGTATAGGGTAGGTAGGAGAGCGTGAATAAGATCAACATTCTGCGCATCTCTTTTTTAGTAGTGTTCATTTTGATTTGGTTTTCAGTTGCAAGATCAAAACAAGTACAGGTTGTAGAATAAGATTTTGGGATTGGCCCAATGAATAAAGCACCAGTCTGCATATTCATAGTTCAGTGGTTCTTGACACCTCCCAAAAGATATTCCATCCCCAGGTGGAGCCACTGTTATAACCCTATAATTCATAGTATCATCTGGTGACTGGAAAATTTTCACTCTGGATGTATTTTGTCTTGAAAATAATATTTCATTTCTGCAAGTTAGTTTCAAGGAAAGGAAAGGAAAAGGAAAATTCATGATTTTTTATGCTGAGTGGTTTTTCCTAACCCCATGGTGACAAAAGCAAGGGAAGAAGTGCACCAAACCCTCAAAAAGGTCATTAAGCCTAAGTTTTGTCTCATATACTGCATTTGTGCCTGGAGAATAAAGAATGCGCTTAGATCGAAGGTCGATCTAGCGAGGCGTAGATTAACGGCTGACAGTGCCCCCTTGACTATTATGTTTTTAACGGTGGTGGTGGTGGGGGGGGGTGTTCTAGAATGGTGATTAAAAAGTGCACATAGATCTACGGTCATCATGATAGTGCATAGATGAATGGTCTATAGGCGGTTCCGGACCCCCTCGATCGTTCTGCCTTTAACGATGGGGGGGGGGGGGTCCGAAATGAGGTGGTTTTTCGGGTGGGACCTGTCCCAATGTGTCATCACTCCATTGCATAAGATATCCTCTTCTCCAGACAAATTACCACCATACCGACAATACCATAACGCTCCTGCCTCATGACGTCATCCTCCATTATCCCACCATCTTCGTCCCTACATTTGCAATAAACCAACTTAGGATAAAATCAATAGGTCAATAATGTTAGTAATAAGTTTAGTATAGTTAGGTTTATGTTAGACTGGTTAATAATAAATT